>CM035163.1:71792366-72082366 GCA_020205615.1 Panax quinquefolius
GACGCTCCCCAAATTCGGGTATCTTCCAACCCGACATATGGTGCTCCACTATACTAATAACCATACAATCATTCCATTGAAATACAATCAAATGAATGTAATTACTATCTTCTTATTACAATCAAAGTATAATCCTTCCCAGTTTCATAACCGATTACATGGTTCGTTGTTCATAATGTAATAATACATACAAACATACTAATCTATTACACAATGGCTAAGCATCCATCTTATCTTTGCCCTTATCTCTCTTAGCATTCTCAGGACATTCATCCTTAACTGCAGTTATATAATTCACGCAAGAAGTGAGCATGACAGCTCAGCAAGTTTAATAAAGGATAACAGTAATACCACATTCGTGAATTATATAACAATTCATACATAACTGAACAATAGTTATGAAGTATCATGAAACAATAATACTTTAACAGTTCATAACATCAATTCCCAAAGTATAGAATAGATTAGGAATTCTGAACCGGTCGATAGACCATGAACAGTAACTTTCAGCTTTTTTATACTTGAAAAGGATTTCACAAACACTAAGGTCACATTACGTCCAGCATTACTTACGAGCACTTCTAGGTGATCAGCCTATAGTACTCTATGTTGATCAACACTCATTCTTTAAACATATTTACGTTTCATATTTTTAGCAAACTCGCGTGCCCATCGAATAATCGATGAAAAATACTTTTGTTTGTTCATAGACAAACCTTACCTTCACGACCGTACCAATTACTTGGCATAGGATAGTGTTAACATTTCTATATAGAAAGATATGAATCATAATCAATCTATATCTTACGAATAGTCTAGCCGAGTTAAAATCTGGCATCGACCCTTTCTATAAAACCAATCGTGCAATTCAATTCATTGAATCACATAAAACTCGTCTAAATTGGAAGTTAGACAAGCGTTAAGAAAAAATTGCCTTTCAGCGTCTTCAAATAATTTAATCGACTGACCACAGCCTTTACAAAATCTACATGATATATTCACATAGCACACTATAATTAGCTAACAAACAAATGTTCACATTGTTTTACTAACTTCTTTCTCTTCTATGTCTTAGTTAACTCGACTCATTACCCTTCGTCCCGGCTCATTACCCTTTGTCCCGGCTCATTAACCAACCAACGTTATTAACCGAACTCGAACATTGTTGATAAAGTACCAACTTTGTTCATCAATCATAACCTAGTAACATGCATTCAACTCCTAAATTCAATACCATATACTTTAGTATAGGTAGTATAGGAATAGCTTTAATACACTTATGAAATGTACAAACATTTCCCCTATAGGTCCCTGAACAATCGAAGTTCAAAACCTAAGTTACTATCAACATCCTTGTACTCACTTATTTGCACGCTGGCCATCCTAATACTAGGATCAAGGTATTGACGCCGCCCGATTAGCGATGGCTAACATCCGGTCTCGGAAATGCGGCGCGAGACTTTGTACTACCAGTGGCATTGTGATGCCATTTAGCAAATAGCTAAGAGTATCGTCTTATATGTGTGCTACTACAATTTACACTATATGCGGCGGTAGCCATGCGCTGACCTCGATCACTGAATTTCAACAGATTTTGAAAAAAAATTTTGTGAAATTTCGGTAGTAACTTCTTCGTTATAAGCCCGATTTGGCCCGTTTAAAAGCTTACACGTCATAAATGACATACTCTACGCGTTTATATAAGAATTCGACACTTTCGAGTCTGATAACTCAAAATTAACTATTGAGTTCAATTTCTAGACGTTTATAAACGTTAATGAGCGTTCAATGCTCGTTTTCTTCGTTTTAAATCGGAATCCGACGATTCTAGAACCCACAACTCTTAATTACTCTATCTCATGTGTTGACATTGAAAAACAACATTTTCAAGTCTCACGGCAACTTTCGACCTCCCATCCGGAATTTTAATGTTTTCGACGTTTAACGTCTAATTACGTAAAATTCGCCATAACTTCGTTACTAGGGTTATCTAAGCCAAATCACATGGAATACTCCATGGATTTCATATCTACATCCTAACCAAACAAGATGCATATATTAACGTATTGATGGAGTTCAATCGTTTAAAAACAATCGATCTCAACAAACAATATTTTCATAGTTTGAAACTATATCGAACCTTATGATTCCTACGATCTCATGACTTATAGAGATTGAATCTATGGTAAGTCATCCTTAATCCACTATACAAGACATATACCACCCATTTATGATCCTCCAAGATAAAAGAAAATCAAAAGAGATGGAAATGAAAGATAAGAGATATTACCTCAAGAACTCTTATGAATCTCTTGAAAACTCTAAGTCCAATCTTCCAAAATATATGTTGTGTGTAGTTTAGCTCTCTTTCTCTCTCAAATAATCTAGGTTAGGCAATTGAAAAACCCTCAAATGACCAACCTTGCCTTCTTATTTATAGGAAACTAGAATAGAGGGCAATTTGGACATTACACTCCCCACATCCTTACTATTCACACTTGGTCACCAAGTAAAATGCTTGGTGACCAAGCATTATTCTTGGCTTGCACACCAAGGTGGCCGGCCCACCCATTGCCATGGGTCATCCTATGGGTTACCCCATAGGTTCTACCCATTCGGTGACCCACCGGTTCGATCCACGGTTCGATTTTTATGCATTGGGCTCAACCAACCTAATATTGGGCCTTAAATTGGACTTAACCAACTAATCCCTTGGGCTTGCTCATTCAATTAATTGGACTAATTAATAATCCAACTCAAATGAATTAACATTAAGACTTAACTTAGTTCTATAATACAAATCGTATTCTATACATACAATTCACGTATTCTCTTCGTATACTACTCGTATAATAATCGTATTATACTTCGTATTTACTCATCATATTATACATAGATAGTAAATAGTAACATAATTGTATAACACTCGCTTAAATTATAACGCAAATCCCTTTACGCATTTCATTTCCTTCTCGGAAATCAATATACTCAACCCTTAGGTTTTAAGTCCGCAGGCAAAAATTTTGTTTGCCATAAATGAAATATTATCAGATATTTCATCTTATCTCGATATTCTATCATTACGCGTTTCTCAGAATTTCAAAATAATTCCCCGAACAGAAATAGATGAATAGTGTTTTTACGGAAATTTCTCGGAAAACATTTATTTTTATCTTGGAAATTCTAAACAATTAATTCTAGCACGTAGCCAGATTACTAATCATATAAACACATTCTAGGTCATAGAATGACCTTCACATAGCTTACTCACATAATAAATCAATTAAATTCATTTAATTCACATAATCAAATAAAAATTTAATTGTCATAAAAATCCGATTTTCTCGGGCGTTACATTCTCTCCCCCTTATAAGGATTCTGTCCCCGGAATCTTAGCTTATAATTACATAAACAAATGAGGAAAATCTTCCTTTATTTTACTCTCGAGCTCCCATGTTGCTTCTTTAGCATTGTGATTTCTCCATAACACCTTCACTGAAGGTATTACCTTATTTCTTAATACTTGCTCCTTCCTATCAATAATTTGAATCGGAAGTTCCTCATATGACAAATCTTTCTCTATTTGGATAGATTCCTACTCTATTACGTGTTTATAGTCCGGTTTATAAGGACGTAACACTGACACATGAAACACATTATGAATGTGTTCCATTTCTGGAGGTAAAGCTACTTCATAAGCTACCTCTCCTACCCTTCTCAAAATCTCAAAAGGTCCTACAAACCCTGGACTAAACTTCCCTTTTTTCCCAAAATGTACCTTCCCCTTTCAAGGCGATACTTTTAGAAAAACAAACGATTCTACATCGAATTCTCTCTTTTCTCTGTGAGGATCTGCATACTTCTTCTGCCTATCTTGAGCAGCAACTAATCGAGTACGTATTAACTTCACCGTGTCCGCCGTTAGCTGTACCATCTCAGGTCCCAACATCTGACGTTCACCCACCTCATCCCAACATAATGGAGTTCGGCACTTCCTTCCATACAACGCTTCGTAAGGCGGCATGACTATACTAGCGTGAAAACTATTGTTGTACAAAAATTCCACCAACGGTAGATATTCGTCCCAACTCCCTTTGAAATCCATAACGCAAGATCTTAACATATCTTCTAGCGTTTGAATTATTCTTTCACTCCGACCATCCGTCTGAGGATGATATACCGTACTCAATCTTAATTGCGTTCCCATTTGCTCTTATAAACTCCTCCAAAAGTTTGATGTGAATCGTGGATCATGATCTGACACAATCAAAACAGGTACTCCATGCCTAGAAATAATTTCCTTGACATACAGCTTAGCTAACTGATCTAGGTTATACCTAACTCCTATTGGTAGAAAATGAGCCGATTTCGTCAATCAATCCAGTATCACCCAAATAGCATCGTATCCTTTTCTTATTGTTGGAAATCCCACCACAAAGTCCATTGTGATATGCTCCCACTTCCACTCTGGAATTTCTAACGGTTGCAACAACCCACTCGGTCGTTGGTGTTCAACCTTAACTTTTTGACAAGTTAAGCACCTACTAACATATTCTGCTGTCTCTCTCTTCATGTTCGGCCACCAAAAGTTCTGACGAAGGTCTTGATACATCTTCGTACAACCGGGATGTATCGAGTACCTCGAACTATGAGCCTCTATCATTATTTCTTCCTTTAATTCGGGATCATTGGGAACCCAAATTCTTCCTTCAAAATGAAGTAATCCCTCTTTATCAAGGTTACACTTAGTCTTCTCCTCATCTTCTATCCTCTTCTGTATCTGCTTGCATTCCTCGTTACTCAATTGTACTCCCCTAACCCGCTTCACTATGGTCGGTTGGGTTTCCATGGAAAATAACATTTCCTCCGCTTCCTCCGATAACTTAACTTCTAACTCCATTCTGGCCATCGCTGTTATCAACTCATTCTGAGTTGTTAACATTGACAGTTTCTCTCTACCCTTCCTACTTAGCGCATCGGCTACTACATTTTCTTTCCCCGGATGATATAAAATATCACAATCATAATTTTTTATTAACTCTAACCACCTTCTCTGTCTCATATTCAACTCCTTCTGTGTGAAGATATATTTTAGACTTTTATGATCCGTGTATATCTCACACTTCTCACCATATAAATAATGCCTCCATATCTTCAAGGCAAATACTACAGCTGCCAATTCCAGATCGTGAGTAGGATAAACCTTCTCATAATCCTTCAATTATCGTGATGCATACGCAATGACTTTTCCATGTTGCATGAGCACGCAACCCAGTCCTTTATGCGAAGCATCGCTATACACTACAAAATTTCATGTATCGTATGGTAAGGACAATACAGGTGCCTCACTTAACCTTTTCTTCAACTCCTGAAAACTGTTCTCACATTTTTCAGTCCACACATACTTCACCGACTTTCTTGTCAGATTTATCAACGGAGTAGCTATTTTAGAAAAGTCCAGAATGAACCTTCTATAGTATCCCGCTAACCCCAGAAAACTCCGAACCTCAGTTGGTGTTTTCGGTTGCTCCCACTCATTAACTGCTTCCACTTTTGTTGGATCTACGAAAATGCCATCTTCATCAATAACATGTCCTAGAAACTGCACTCTCTCAAGCCAAAATTCACACTTTGTGAATTTCGCATATAACTTCTCCTTCCTTAGTGTTTCCAACACTATTCTTAAATGTTCTGCATGATCATCTGACGTCTTTGAATAGACTAGAATATCATCAATGAACACTACAACAAACTTGTCCAAATACTATTTGAACACTCTGTTCATCATCCATAAATGCGGCTGGCGCATTAGTCAACCCAAACGACATCACCAAAAACTCGTAATGACCATAACGAGTTCTGAATGCCGTCTTAGGTACCTCCTCCTTCCTCACCTTTAACTAATGATACCTCGTGCGCAAATCTATCTTAGAAAAATACTTTGCCCCTTTCAACTGATCAAATAGATCATCGATCCTGGACAATGGGTATTTATTCTTAATCGTTAACTTGTTCAACTCTCGATAGTCGATACAAAGTCTTAATGACCCATCCTTCTTCTTTACAAACAACATCGGTGCTCCCCAAGGAGACACAGTCGGTTGAATGTACTTCCTTTCTAATAGTTCTTTCAACTGAACCATTAACTCCTTCATCTCAACTGGCACCATCCAATATGGTGCCCTTGAAACTGGTGTTGTTCCCGATAACAGATCAATTACAAACTCAACCTCCCGGTCCGGTGGAATACCCGGTAACTCCTCCGAAAATACATCCGCAAACTCTTGCACTATAGGTATCTGGTCCAAGGATGTTCCCACTCTTTGGGTATCCACAACATGGCACAGATAACCTACACACCCTTTTCTCAACATCTTCCTAGCTTGTGTCATCGACAGACAACAAGAGCGTCTCGGTGATTTACTACCGAAGAACACCACCTTGGGTTTTCTTAGAAATCTGAAGGTTTACACTTCTCCTATGGCAAACTATTATCGCTTTATGGTTAACCAACCAATCCATACCAAGAATTACATCGAATTCTTTTAACCTTATCGGTACCAAATCTACCGATAACTTATTCCCTCTAATGTCTACGCAACAATCCTTATGAATATGTTCAATGGGGATTATCTCTTCATTTGCTACCTTAATGTCTAAAGGTATTGGTAACTTCTCAGGGATTAAACCTAATCTCTTAGCAAATTCACATGCTATAAAAGAACAAGTAGCACCCGAATCAAATAGCACATAAGCATTTATCTTATTGACCGGAATGATACCTGCTACCACATCCGTTGATGCAACCACATCTTGGACAATCATATTAAACGTACGAGCTGAGGGTCTATCCACTGATGGTGTTGGTCCAGTAATGGCTAACTTACCACTACCAGAACCCTTATTTCCCTTTAAACCCTTCTTCAGGCAATTTCTTGCCATCTGGTCCAATGACCCACAGACAAAACACCCCTGGTTCTTCTTAGGGTTAGGACAGTTGGGTGACAAATGCCCCTCCTGCCCACAGTTGTAGCAAACTACTTTGCCCTTTAAACAGACTCCCATATGAGTCTTTCCGCATGTCTTATATGCTTCTGCTCTCTGCTTAGGATCTCCTTGCTTTACCCCAGTATTCCCAGGGTTAAAACTCTTCCTCTTAGGCAAGTTGCCGCTTTAGCTGGTAACTTCAGCCTTACCCACTCCCTCTAACTTACTCTTGTTCTTTCGCTCTTTTTGGTACTGAGACAATGCCTCACCACCACCTTGTGTTATTATCGCCTTTTCCAAAATGGTCCCGTAGGAAGCACTCTGAAAAACTGATATTCTACTATAGAGCCAGGGTTTTAAGCCCCCGCTCAAAACTCATGTGCCTTCTCTCTCTCTCAGTATCACACGGTGTGGAGCAAATCTCAACAATTCATTGAACTTGGTTGCATACTGGGGAACTGTTATATCCCCCTGCTTAAGTTCTAGGAACTTAATCTCCATCCTACCCTGCATGCTAGTAGGGAAGTAGTTCTCGAAGAAGATCTTCTTAAACTGTTCCCACGTAACATCTTCGGTTCTAGCCCCACCCTGGTGAGCCTCCCACCAGTAGTTGGCTTCCCCCTTCATCATGTAAGTCGCAAAAGAAGTCTTCTGCACCTCACCTATGTTTGTTATCACAAACGCCTTTTCAATCTCCTTCACCCATGTCTGGGCTTCTAGTGGGTCCGTTGTTCCTCAGAACTCAGGAGGACCCACACTCTTAAATTCCTTGAAGGTAGTTATTTTTACTACCCCTGGAGCTACAGGAATCCTACCCCCAACTTGGTTAAATGCAGCCGTTAATAAATTAACGAACTCTTGCATAGGGTTATTAGGACCCCCTTGATTTTTATTATGAGACTCGGCCTCTTGGTTACATTGTCTCCTTCTTGGCGGCATAATTCTAATTAAATAAATAATGTTTCGTTATTATCTATTTAACTTCTTGGTTATCATTCTCAAACAACAACAACCACTCATACCACAACAAGCACATTAAATAAAAACTTCATTATATTAATATGCTTTCATAGTCAAAACTATTTACATCATGCTTCTTTAGCCAAAAAGCTATTACATACTATCCCGCAATTGCCTTCTATAAAAATTGGGATTTACAAAAAGACTACCCTTTAATTATACAAAAGAGGGCTTTACGTCACTACCATATACACAAAAGATCTAACGATCTACTAACACTGTCAAACGGCATTCTCATATTTTTGATTTTCCAGAATCGACACTATATCTCGACTTATGGTATGTCGAGTCAGCCCGGACTCAATGGAATAACAAGCAATTTTCGACTTGAAATCCTCATGAGCGCTTTTCGTGGATGTATGACATCTAGCTATCTTCGGTCTTTTTCAACCGGTTTCTTTTGAAGTTCTAGAACATCATCTTTATAGTCCGTGCTTTTATATCGTTATAAGCACTTTCTCGTCGTCTCTCTCGACTCAAAATGCGCCTCTGCAGATTCCTTTGCCTCATATATAGGCGGTTATCTCCTCATTCTCGAGTTTCTATCACGGTCGTGAGATGCACATTCCTATCCAACACAGATAGATACAATGATCTCATTGCATCCGGAGGTGTTGGCTCCTGAGTAGGTATCACCGTATTAACCGATGTCACCTCTATTTCCTCCACCACGTCCAGCATCTCATTAAGGTATGATGCTAAACCCATCGTCTCTTCAGAGTATTCCTCCTCAGAGATGTACTCCTCAATGTCTGAGTCTTCTAGTACAACTAACGGTACCTCCGCCACTGGCATTGGTACTACCTCCACTTGGTTTACTGACTCTTCACTCACAACATGAATGTCTCTATACATCATGTTATGGATCGACATCTACAATAGCACATAACAAGTTGATTAGTACATAATACACAATAGTATAAGCACAAATCACATTTAATTTATTTAAGATCAATTTCCATCTTTTAATTCTTTCGATACTGAGTTATCTCAATACCTTAATAATTCAATGGACTTGAATTTCATTCTTCGGACTTTACCTTCCTTACGAGATTATTAGCCTAAGGTTTCCCCCCTTAAGTTTTATAACCTAAGGCTTTGATACCAACCTGTGACGCCCCCAAATTCGGGTATCTTTCAACCCAACACATGGTGCTCCACTATACTAATAACCATACAGTCATTCCATTGAAATACAATCAAACGAATGTAATTACTATCTTCTTATTAAAATCAAAGTATAATCCTTCCCAGTTTCATAACCGATTACATCGTTCGTTGTTCATAATGTAATAATACATACAAACATACTAATCTATTACACAATGGCTAAGCATCCATCTTAGCTTTGCCCTTATCTCTCTTAGCATTCTCGGGCGTTCATACTTAAGCTGTAGTTATATAATTCATATAAGAAGTGAGCAGCGACATTAAAACAAGTTTAATAAAGGATAATGATAATACCACATTCGTGAATTATATAACAATTCTACATAAGCGAACAATAGTTATGAAGTATCATGAAACAATAATACTTTAACAGTTCATAACATCAATTCCCAAAGTATAGAATAGATTAGGAATTCTGAACCGATCGATAGACCATGAACAGTAACTTTCAGTTTTCAAACTTGAAAAGGATTTCATAGCACTAAGGTTGTTACATCCGCATTACTTACGAGCACTTCTAGGTGATCAGCCTATAGTACTCTATGTTGATCAACACTCATTCATTAAACGTATTTACGTTTAATATTTTTGGCAAACTCCGCGTGCCCATCGAATAATCGATGAAAAATACTTTTGTTTGTTCATAGACAAACCTTACCTTCACGTCCGTACCAATTACTTGGCATATGATAGCGTTAACATTTCTATATAGAAAGATATGAATCATAATCAATCTATATCTTACGAATAGTCTAGCCAAGTTAAAATCTGGCATCGAACCTTTCTTTAAAACCAATCGTGCAATTCAATTCATCAAATCACATAAAACTTGGCTAACTTGGAAGTTAGACAAGCGTTAAGAAAAACTTGCCTTTCAGCGTCTTCAAATAATTTAATCGACTGACCACAGCCTTTACAGAATCTACATGATATATTCACATTGCACACTATAATTAGCTAACAAACAAATGTTCACATTGTTTTACCAACTTTTTTCTCTTCTATGTCTTAGTTAACTTAATATTAATAATAAAGTCAACTCGACTCATTACCCTTCGTCCCGGCTCATTAACCAACCGACGTTATTAACCGTACTTGAACATTGTTGATAAAGTACTAACTTTGTTCATCAATCATAACCTACTAACATGCATTCAACTCCTAAATTCAATACCATATACCTTAGTATAGGTGGTATAGGAATAGCTTTAATACACTAATGAAATGTACAAATATTTCTCCTATAGGTCCCTAAACAATTGAAGTTCAAAACCTAAGTCACTATCAACATCCTTGTACTTTCATATTTGTGATGACGGCTCCTATCCTAATACTAGGCTGGCAAGCTGCGGCGCCCGATTAGCGATAGCTAACATCCGATCTTATTGCGCTGGCTCTGTATCTACCGGTGGTGCTTCTGGCGCCATTTAGCGATAAGAAATTAATCTGTATGCAGGTCTACTGGCGTGGCAATTTTACACTATGTATGGCAGCGTATTGCTGGACCTCGAGATCTGATTTTCAACAGTTTTAAAAAATTTTGTGAAATTCCCGGGGCCGTAACTTCTTCGTTATAAGCCCGATTTGGTCCGTTCAAAATCCTACACGTCATAAATGACATACTCTACGCGTTCATATAAGAATTCGATACTTTTGAATCAAATAACTCAAAATTCACTATTGAGTTCAATTTTTAGACATTCGTAAACGTTAATGAGCGTTCAATGCTCGTTTTCTTCTTTTTAAGTCAGAATCCGACGATTCTTGAACCCACAACTCTTAATTACTCTATCTCACATGTTGACATTGAAAAACAACATTTTCAAGTCTCACGGTAACTTTCGACCTCCCATCCAGAATTTCAACGTTTTCGACGTTTAACGTCTAATTACGTAAAATTCGCCATAACTTCGTTACTAGGGTTCTCTAAGCCAAATCACATGGAATACTCCATGGATTTCATATTTACATCCTAACCAAACAAGATGTATATATTAACGTATTGATGGAGTTCAATCGTTTAAAAACAATCGATATCAACAAATAATATTTTCATGGTTTGAAAATATATCGAACCTTATGATTCCTACGATCTCATGACTTATAGAGATTGAATCTATGGTAAGTCATCCTTAATCCACTATACAAGACATATACCACCCATTTATGATCCTCCAAGATAAAAGAAAATCAAAAGAGATGGAAATGAAAGATAAGAGATATTACCTCAAGAACTCTTATGAATCTCTTGAAAACTCTAAGTCCAATCTTCCAAAATATATGTTGTGTGTAGTTTAGCTCTCTTTCTCTCTCAAATAATCTAGGTTAGGCAATTGAAAAACCCTCAAATGACCAACCTTGCCTTCTTATTTATAGGAAACTAGAATAGAGGGCAATTTATACATTACACTCCCCACCTCTTTACTATTCAAACTTGGTCACCAAGTAAAATGCTTGGTGACCAAGCATTATTCTTGGCTTGCACACCAAGGTGGCCGGCCCACCCATTGCTATGGGTCATCCCATGGGTTGCCCCATGGGTTCTACCCATTCGGTGACCCACCGGTTCGATCCACGGTTCGGTTTTTATGCATTGGGCTCAACCAACCTAATATTGGGCCTTGAATTGGACTTAACCAACTAATCCCTTGGGCTTGCTCATTCAATTAATTGGACTAATTAATAATCCAACTCAAATGAATTAACATTAAGACTTAACTTAGTTCTATAATACAAATCGTATTCTATACATACAATTCACGTATTCTCTTCGTATACTACTCGTACAATAATTGTATTGTACTTCATATTTACTCGTCATATTATACATAGATACTAAATAGTACCATAATTGTATAACACTCGCTTTAATTATAACGCAAATCCCTTTATGCATTTCATTTCCTTCTCGGAAATCAATATACTCAACCCTTAGGTTTTAAATCCGCAGACAAAAATTTTGTTTGCCATAAATGAAATATTATCAGATATTTCATCTTATCTCGATATTCTATCATTATGCGTTTCTCAGAATTTCAAAATAATTCCCCGAACATAAACGGATGAATAGTGTTTTTACAGAAATTTCTTGGAAAACATTTATTTTTGTCTTGGAAATTCTAAACAATTAATTCTAGCATGTAGCCAGATTACTAACCATATAAACACATTCTAGGTCATAGAATGACCTTCACATAGCTTACTCACATAATAAATCAATTAAATTCATTTAATTCACATAATCAAATAAAAATTTAATTGTCATAAAAATCCGATTTTCTCGGGCGTTACACCAGCCATGTGTATCCATGGTCTCCCCAATAGCAGGTTTTATCCTGAATCTATTTTGAGGACGTGGAAGGATACATTGAATGTATTTGGACCAATCTCAATTGGCAACTCAATCTTTCCGACGGCATTCTGTCGGGATCCGTCAAAAGCTCTGATAATCGTATGGCTGCTTTGGATCCGCCTGAGATTGATATTCATCTTCACCAAGGTAGAATAAGGACAGATATTTAGAGATGAGCCTCCATCTATCAAAACTTTCCAGCTAGCATGTACCCGAAAGATAAAACTGTAATGTGCAATGGCTTGCAATGATCTATCCCTTCGGGAGGTATGTCATCATCAGTGAAGGATATCACATTGTTGTTGAAAATGTGATCAACTAAATGTTGAAATTTTTTCACATTCACTGATTTTGGCAAGTAGGCTTCTTCCAAAACCTTCAGTAAAATCTTCTGATGATCCTCAGAAGAGAAAACCAAATCTAGTATTGAAATCTGGTGTGGAGCTTCTCGCAAGCTTAAAACCACTTTGGCTTCATTGTGGCCCATAGTGCTGAGGAATATTTCAATCTTCTCTATGGGCAACTTCCCCTTTTCTTCGCAAGTAGGTTTAATAACCCGTTGAGGAAGATACAGTGGATTTTCCTTTGACACTGTAGCAGTAGTATGAGACGTAGATCCCTCAGCTTCTCCATAATTCCATGAAACCTTGTGCAAGCTGACAACAGGATGTTGTGGTCTGAAAGGCAAAGGAATTGGCTTAGGTGCAGCTACTTTCAAAGGATTGTCAGCTCCTTTGAGTTGAATTGGTTGTATAGGAAATACTTTGACAGTCTCATTATCCACTTCGGATATAACTGCTATTAATTCCTTCCATTTGGTAGGACATGCATTCCCACCCTTGAGTTGTACAGTGTAATCATCTGCTACTTGCAGGACACCGCTATCAATAAGATTCTGAATAAGATGGCGGAGTGCCCATCATTCTTCTGTGCTGTGACAGCGAGAATGTGAATGATATTAACACATTTCATCAGAATTAAACCGTCCTGAACGGGGATTGATAGGAGGGAGAAGGAAGGTAATTCTTCCTTCATTGATCAACATCTACAGTATCTCATCCATAGATTGGCCCAAATAGGTGAATTCCTCCGATTGGCATAATCCGACGGGCTTTAGCATTTGCTCTATTCGCAACCTTATCCTCCATAGCTTCTCTTTCTGAAGGTGGTAAGGAGGCATTCATAACAAAAGGAAGGAGATAGGCATGCTCCTGCCCGATTAATTGGTGTGTGACTTGATGATGGTGGGTCACCGATTCGCCGATTACTCAATTTGTTTGCAAAGAGCTTTCCTCTTTCGATCCATGGTAAATTGGAACTTTGCATAATCCCATTTGTCAACACCATCTTTGATGGTTTGGGATGATTCGCCATTAGAATTGGAACCTTGTCCAATGCTCCAACTGATCATGTTGACCTCTTCTTCTTTGTGTTGAGGAAGAGGGTTGTCTTGCACGTGAGGTTGATCTTGCTTTGTGACCACGATCTCACCATTGTCTATTAGATCTTGAATCTTGTGTTTCAAGGCCCAACAATCTTGAGTATCATGTCCAGGTGCTCAGGCATGATAAGTACACTTTCGAGTAGCATTAAAACCCCTCCCATTAGGGTTGGTGGTGGTGGAAGATGTGTAATTTTCTTACGAAGCGATCGGAAAGAGCAAGAATATTCTCGGCGAGTCCCCTAAGGGTGTGAACATTCGAGGTCGCTTTACTTCTCCACTTTTAGGCAATGGAGGGTTTGAAGATTGTGTTTGTAAAGGGGAGTAGTTTCTCCTTTGTATAGGCATGCTTTGATTGCCTTTTTGTCCTTGTAGTGTCAAGGAAACATCCTCCTCTTTCTTTTTATGGACCCTCGGGTTGTTTCTATAAGATTGATTTGGATGTGCTCAAAGAACGGCTTTAAGAGTGGCTAGGTCTTGAATTTTATCGGACTTCAATCCTATTTCACCATTTCTCCGTGCTTGATCATTTAGGAGAATGGTTTGCCAATACCAGCTAGAACTCTTTCATAGAAAGGAGCTTCTCATACATCTATGAAAGTTATGACCATTTCGATTCTCATCATGGAAGAAATAACTTGAGCAAAGAAGCGCCTCCACCTTTGAGCGCACTCTAAATGACTCATTAGACTGTTTCTTGACTTTGGTAATTTGGTACCGGTCAGAGCCATCCGAGATTGAAAAGCGTATTGAGTGAGGAAGGCGTGAGCCGACTCTTCCCAACTATGGATCTTTGAGTTGTCTAACGGTATACCATGAGCAAGCTTCTCAAAGGATTTTTCTGAAAGCAAATTTGCATTACGAGCTTTTCATTTTATGCGTAAGACCCAAGTTCTCCAATGAACACCTTTAAATATGTATAAGGATCCCTAATCCATCATATTTCTCAAAATTAGGGTCTTGAATTTCTCGGATAATGAACACCGGAAATATGCAAAAGGTCATATATGAAACAACGCGTGTGTTCCAATCCCTTTGAGAACGCTGGATAGTTTCCTCCATTTGAAGGACCTTCTTCCTGATATCACCGGTGTCTGGATCTCCTTTGAGATGGGTGTTTTTAGGGTCTTTGTTGGTTGTCTCCAACTGAGGTTCTGGAATTATCTTTTCCAGACCTTGAACTCCTCCTTGTGTAGAGGATTCTGTATGTGTAGGTATCTTCGTACCCTGAGTGGACTGGTGCAATTCTTTCAGTAGAACAGCCAAGTCTATAATTTGTTTACTCAATCCGTCAAATTCTTCTCGAGAAACAGCATTAAACTGGTCAAAAGAAGACATGATTGGTTGTAGGCTCGTGGCCTTTTTGGATTTTGAGCGGGTAACAGGCCCAATTATTTCCCTACAAAAGACTTACGTAGTTTAGTCTTAGGGTAATGTAAATGTTATCATAACATGTCCGTTTAGGAATTTTGTCCTGTAAAACCGGTTGTTAATTGATAACATGTTATGTATGCACAGATATTCTTCATATTTTCCGTTACATATGGATGAACATGGAATAAAATTACAAGTAAATGCGTTTACAAGTAATTGAAAATGGAAAATATGAAGAGACTTTCTTCCGCGTTTAGTTTATCGTGAGGTGACCTATGTTAGGGTTACTCTCGCGGCTTTTTGGGTGAAGGTTCCCAGATCATCGCAATCTACTTGACGGGAAGTTAATCAAATTCGTTCAATTGAAGCGAACCCGAGTGGTGCCTTTCACGAGCCCCGGAATTACTCTTCCCACAAGTCCGAAGAATCAAACACCCATGGATAGCCTCTGGTGGAAGGACCACATAACATACATTCACATACAACGTGTCTCACTTGTTTATGCAAAATGATGACATGTGCGAAGCACTAATATCTGAGATAGATATTTAGCAAAGGTGCGATAATTAAGATGCATTCATACACATTCATCATAAATGTAAATGCAACATTCACACACAAGCATATAACAATTTTAAAAACTTGTAATAGTAGCTTAAGCCCTCTTCTTTGGAGTCCCCAAAGAAGTCGCCACCTATCAACGTCGGGATTTTTTGAGTGTCCCTTTTCGTTACTTGTTCTTTGGTGTTCTCATGTTAATGTGAAATTCGTTTGAAAAAATAAGTGAAAAAGGTCCGACATGTATAATGTCGACAATTTGACTTTAAGAGTCGCTAGCTGGTGTTTTTAACTGGTTGCACCAACGCAACTGAAAAAGGTTTGCACATTGACCCAGTGATTTGACATTGCTAGAGAGGTCTGTGAAACCAAGATTCATTTTGGGTCCGGGGGCTTGATTATGCGGAGGGAAGGTGTTAGGCACCCCCCGACATCCGTGTTACCACAGTGACCGCCACTTTTCAAAGAAACTGTTATATGAATGTGTGTGTGTGTGTGTGTGGATCAATGTGCAATTATTTGGAAGTAGTGCAATACCTCATTCGTACCTATATACATAGGGTTTGAATTTGTAGAAAAATTCAGTTTTAAACAAGATATGGCAATGTCATTTTGTAAAAGAGGTTTTTCAAACCCTGTGCTCAATAGTAATTGAGGCCTTTGATGCTTCCATTTTATTATTAAATGTTCGACTTGTTTGCTTTTATTTTCGAGATGCGATGCATTCTCGAGAAAATAATACGCAAAGAATGCCGAACTCCTCATGGGCATGCATGACCATCCAAGGAAATTTGAGACATCTTTGTAAAATAATGTATAAAGGCGCCACAATTTGAAAAATGTCCATCATGGGAACCGAATCTAGATTCAATAGATCGAATATGTGATCACATGATTCCTAGGCTCACATGATAGTGTAATTTGTATGGAAAGCGATGGCGATTATATATATAAAAAGTCAGAATATATATATATATATATATATATATATATCTGATATGATCAACCACCACGAAGCAACTCCATGGGGATTGAAAATATAAATATATAAAAGCGTTAAATATATATATATATATGGACATGATCAACCACCACGAAGTAAACTCCAGGTGGGACGAAATGTAATAAAGCTGTAAAAGCGATCAACTGCCACGAAGTAAACTCAGTGAGGGACGAAAATGTAAAATATATATATATATATGTGTGTGTGTGTGTGTGTGTGTGTGTGTGTGGATATATATATATATAAGCGAGAACGACTTTGGATGTGAATCCAGGCTCATCGAATATGTCAAACAACATTATATATATAAGTTTTTATATATAAAAGCGAGTAAATGCAGGATATAAAATCCGTGCTCATCGGATATATCGACAACAATTATATATATAAGTATATATATATATATATATATATATATAAGCAATAAATGCTCCGCATGTAAGTTCAGGCTCAATCGAGGCATAACTCGATAATGTTAGTCCATATATAAAATATATACATATATATATATATATAAGTATATATATAGACAGAAATGAAAACCACGGACCGAAGTCCGGGCAAACGCACACAACACGACTCTCAATGTGTATAACAGTGTGTGCTAATATGAGAAGAAGGCTTTATATAATGTGAGAAGGCTTACAGTGGGCTGCCAATGTAGACTTCTATGACTTTAAATGGATAAACACTCAACTCCCGCCGGATAAAAGATAGCTATATGTGAGCTAACAAGTTTTTAAAGATGAGGAAACACTCAAAAGATGTGTATGCTGAGTAAAATGGACAGGGCTTCCTCGCCTTTTTCTCCTTCTCTCTCTCCCAAATGGCTGACCCCAAGGCTTGTATATATAAACGGATGGCCGCAGCGTATTTTACTACGGCGTGGTTGTACTACTAATTGGTGGTTGTGGTGCATCCGAGCCTGTCGTCTAGTAGTACGTGCACTCATGCACTGTAATGTCCGCTCGAACTTGCAGAACTTCAATCCGAGACTTATGCAATGACATGGATTAGAGGTTGTACGAAGTCAGGAAGAGGGGTCTATTCCCATGGTCTTCAAGCTTCAAATTCTATCCAAAGTACTGCCACGCGTAATAGTCACTCAGGATTGTTACTCCTCGGTTCTTATGGGACATTGTTGTATGTATGTATGTATGAAGTGTTGAGACGACGCGCAGGTGTTGAATGGGGCAAGATGATGTTTGACTCTTCGCCGGGGTTATCATCGGGTTGAGTTAAAAGTAGACGTTGTGACGCCCCCAAATCCGGGTATCTTCCAACCCGATAGATGGTGCTACACGGTACTACCATTCATACATTCATTCAATTGAAAAGTCTCAAAAGAACTAATATATCTTCTATATATTCAAAATAATATTACATTCCCTAGGTTCTTTATAACCCATTCATTTATTCTTGTCATAATATTCAATATATTACAGACATTCAACTATTCTATTACATAAGTAATCTAAGGGTTCGTCTTCGCCTTGCCCTTGTCTTTGCCTGAGCCTTCTGTCCACTTGATCTTGGATGTGTTCATATGGTTCAAGCAAGAGTGAGCATGACTAGCTCAGCAAGTACTACAATTCTAATAAACAACATGATTTAAACATAGAACTCATATATCTTCAGTAACTGAACAATAGTTACGAAGTACTATCGATAACTCAAAATAGCACTTCTTTTTATTCAAAACATTTTCAACAACAATATTCAGTAGAATATCAACTAAGGCTCAAGACTATGAGCAGTTCATAATTTCTTTTGAAAAAGACAACCCTAAGACTAAGTAAAGTAAGTCCGCATAGCTTACGAGCACTTCTGGGTGATCATCCCATAGTACTCTATGTTGATCAACACTACATTCATTAAACGTGATACGCTTAAGTTGTGGCAACCTCACGTGCCTGTCGTTAAACGACAAAAATATTTTTAGCATACTCGGTCTTCGATTGAAAACCACACCAATATAACTCGGTAAACATTAATCATGCTTGACGAAATCATAATATAAGTCTAGCCAAAAGATTTGGCTTAGACTTCATCATTCAAAACTTCATGCGAAAGAATAAATGAATTACAAATCTTGTCCAGACTGAACTGGAACAAGGGTTAGAATACTTGCCTTTTAGCGTCTGCTTACTGATTATCACACGTACACTTTAGGTCTCTAAGTTTCTACAATACATGATCATATAACGTACCACATTAGGTCATATATAATCAAGTATGTATACTATTATATCTTACCCTTCATCTCAATCTAAATCCTGACTTAGATCTGTTATTATGGGTTTCCGGCTTTTCATTACATCATTCACATTACGTTCACTTTCAATTGATTATTAACTCCTAATCATCATTCATAAGGTTTACAAGTACCTTACATTACCTTATTAAGATCCTCAGTTAATTGCTACTGGTTTACTATTCATGTTATATAAGTAAACATTCTTTACTGCCAAATTCCTAGGGTTGGCGTTGAGGCGCCACCCATTGCTTCTCAATGGCGTTGCATGCGCAAGTTAACGATAGACGCACGTCCGGACTTCGGTCTTTGCAAGCACGAGCCCTTATTTCTATAGGTCGTAACAGAAGCGCGAAGTTAGCGATAGCAGTGCTCGAGACATCGCATCGACGGCTATGGCGTCACTCATTTGGCATTGGGTTGGCACCGCGGCGCCAACTCTGTGCCTCAGACAGTTTGCAAAATTTGAAAATTTTACGAAACTCCTGGACGCATAACTTTTTTGTTATAAGTCCGAATTGGCTCATTCAAAAGCCTACGATTCACAAATTCCATACTCTACGCGTTCATGCAAGAATTTTATCTATTTGACTTTATTTACTAGAATTTCACCTATTAGTTCATTTTTAACGAAAACGATAAACGTCCGTGAACGTTTAACGCTCGTTTCTTGGTTCTAAGTCAGAATTCGGTCATTTTTTAGTCCGCAACTCTATAATGCCAAATATGACTTGTCTCCATCGAAAACTAACATTTTTGACTTCAAACACAAAATACGACTTCCATTCTAAGAATTTCACGAATTCGACGATAATCGTCCAATCGTGTGAATTCTGGCAAAGCTTCATTACTAACCGTTCTAAATAGATTTTAAACAACACATGAACAATTCAAGTTACTTATTACACCAACTTATTGACAAAGTAGGTTTTGACTTATCCTCATAAGTCAATGTCTTATTTAACTTATGAACTACATATTCTCATGCTTATGACATACTATGAACTTAAGTTCATCAATCAATGTTCTCATACTATATTCAACATACTAACATCATATGACAAACATATGATAAGTTCTTCACAAGTTTTGTCAACTTATTAGGTTCAAGTTGCTTATTCAACTTATTCGGCTTAAGTTCATTCATTAATAACTTATTACATGTTATTATCATACACTTCAACTTCTCTATCAATTCTATCATAGAAGAGGTAAAGATAATAGACATGAGTTTTACCCTTGAAGACTATTACTTCACTTCACTTTGGAAAATCTAGCAAAGGTTAAAGTAGCTTATAAGTGCTTATGTGGCTTATTCTCTCTACCAAATAAGTTGCTTATCTTGAGAGGAAATTGTTGGATGAAATAACAACCAACAAAATGAAATGAAGCTTTCTATTTATAGGCAACTCAAGGTTAGGGCATAATGGACTTTAAGCCATCCCACCTCCTTAACTAACCTCCTCAACTTTCCACCTCCTTACTATTCATTTCTTGCCCAACACAACACTTGGTCATCACACAATTTGTTTGCCCATCAAGTCTACCCATTTCATACTTGGATTGCTCCATGGATCATGGCTTAGTCATTGGGCTTGCTAATTAATCTAGCAAATTCCTTATTGGGCTTGTACTACAATAATTTGGACTTATGACTTATCAAACACTTGGGCTTGATTATCACATTCTATTGGACTCCTCTCATTAGGCTAATAATCGTACAAGTCCAGTACCTTTTATTAATAACTTAACATATATACACCACGTATAATCTTCGTATGTTAGCTCGTATACTAACTTATAATATACGATATTTCATTCTTCATACATAATAATATAATACATTATATTATACTTACGTTCATTACTTCGTACAATGCATACATATCACAGGATTACAACTTCTTTTCCTTAACGCTTAATAAACCTAATGTTCCCAAATTAGGTCCACATGCGAAATATTACATTTTCCATACTTAGATTATTATTACATAATCAATATCACTTTGATATTATAACGTTACGTATTTCTCAGAAGTTCAAAAATAATTCCCGAGCAGAAATCGATGAATAGTGTTTTTCAAAAAATTTCTCGGAAAGCTTTTATTTTCGTCTTTGAAATTCAAACACTTCAATTCATTCACGTAGTTAAAATACTACAATGTTCCGACATTTCTAGGTTATAGAACGACATTCATTTAATCAACACAGAATAATAATAAATAATATTATTTTATTCATTATTAAAAGTATTTACAAAATTTCAATTTTCTGGGGCGTTACAGACGTTGCTTAGGGTTACATCTGAGATTGGACTATTTGTTGGTATGCCGCGATATCATCTTATGAGCGCAGGTGTTGAGGTGGCAAGATGACGTTTGACTCCTCACCGGGGTTATCGCCGGTTTGAGCAAAAAGCAGACGTTGCTCAGGGTTACTTCTGAGATTGGACTGCTGCAAGTGTTTGAATGGCGTAAGGTCATCTTGTGGATGTGCCTGTCTGCCCGTTGTTAGCTCCGGGTCTAAGGTATGAGTGCCTCGGCAGGAGGTCTGAGCTTGAAGCTGATCGCATGTATTTGGAACAAACAATTCCGGAGTTATCGCCGGAACTGCAAAAGCATCCCATAGGACTATCACCAAGGATGGAGTCGCTACTCCCAGTATTAGTTCTGGGTCTGGAACTGAGCGTCGGGGTGTTATCGCCGAGACAGAACTGTCATCTCCGGTGTTGTTGCCGGTCTTTTGATCTGCATACCTCGGGGTTATCTCCAAGATTGGAAATAACATTCCCGATGTGTGTTCCAGGGTTTGGAATGACATTCCCGGTTTGTGTTCCGGGTTGGAACTGATGTTCCCAGTTTGTGTTCCGGGTTGGAACTGAACTTCCGGTAGTATCCGGAATGGATGTAAACTGTCTTCCAAGGTTATCTCCGAAAGACGAATCTGCCCTCCTGCAATGTTAGTAACAAGCATGCAGAAAATTTCGAGTGTCTACAGTATGTTTTTGAACCCCTCAGCGAATGAACGCCAATGGTCTAACTAGGACAAGTTCTTAAACTCATATGATTATGGAAATTTCCTGAACTCATAAGTGTGGTAAGTTTGACGAATTAGGTATAGTTATGTGTGAATGGAGTATTGAGGATAATATGAATAGATAGATTACTAAGTAATTGATCATTAGTGGAGACGTAGGTTTTCCAAATCTTCTAGCTATGCTAGACTTCGAAAATTTTACATCAAGCTAAATACACACTATGTGCCTTTTAAAATGAATTTTTTTCTCAACTCCTGGTGACCATTGTGTATATGTGGACTTCGGGACACTGACACGTCGTTACCTGTTGAGATTATAAAACTGATTTGCAAAGATTTTGAACAGTTTAAAGTATAGTCTATGCTAATTGTTTCGGCTAGACGAAAATAATTTGAAATATCAAAATGTATTTTATTTATCATTAATGTATCATGTAACTTGGTACACAGATGATAAAAAAATGATGGAGTTGTAAATACAGGAATACATAGTGTTGAATTCGATTGAAAAATCATTTCTCCCACTATTGTATGATGTGTTATGAAAAGTCACATAATGACAGAATCCTCAAACGGGCTGTTAATACAGTACGGTATCATGACGTCATTTTTAAAATATTTTTATAATTAAATTGCCAACGGGGTTTGGCTATACATTAATATTTCGATTGAAATAAAATTCTTGGTATGAGTCTAAGCTATTTGATTCAGCTAGACCAACATTTATAAAATTCTAAGCGTTCTTTGAAAACTTTTCTGAACCGAATTATTTTGGTGCGAAATCCGATAAAGACATAGGTAAGCTCCCAAAATTTGGGGGAAAAAGTTTGTGCGCCTAAGGCAGATAAGAGGGACAGTAAAAAATTGTTTCGACCAGCAATACTTGATCAGTATAGGGCATACCGGCCTAATCACCCTCTGTGTCCGTAAGACATGACAGTTTACGGATGAATTTTCATATAACCTTTTCAAAAATAAAAGTTTATGGTCTATATGACTCCTCAGCGTGATTTAAAAATTGTAACTCTTGTGAGTAATGTTTTGGGTAGCATGTGGTGATAAGTATGCAAGGTATAAGGTATAGGGTGAATTTCGGGGACGAAATTCTTAGAAGAAGAGGTGAATGTGACAACCTGAGAATTTAAACAATTTAATAAAATCTTAAAAGATTGAATAAATGTCAAATAATAGACTTAGACAAAAAATGAGTGTATGGATTTGATGTTTTTGTGAAGGATTTTGGTGATTTAAAATTTTTTGGTAAACACTTATAGGGTTAAGTGTATAAGTGTATACGAATCTGTATATTATCATATATGTGTACAGTTTGTGGTTAAGGGTCAAGGGTTGATCAGAAAAATTACATCAGTGACAAACCCTAAGGATATATTAAGAACATCAATGTACAGTTAGAAAACTCTAACGATATGTAAGAAACCCTAATACCGGTTCTAGAAACCCTAATTTTAGTTCCACAAATCCGAAACCCTAATTCAAAATATCAGAACCCTAATTTAGGAGTTCAAAGGATAAGTATAAAGGTTTGTATGTTATTGATTATATTTAATTAGGGAACACCTAACAATCAGTTAGAAAAAAAACCCTAATTATAAAGTTAGAAACCCTAATGCTTAATTAAGAAAAACCTAATTGCTAATTTAGAAATTTTAATGTTAATTAGGAAACCTTGATCCTAATTAGCAAGTTTTAAGGTGATTAGGAAACTTTAATATAATTAGGAAATCCTAATTATAATTTAGAAAGCTTAATTTTTCTATGTAAAAGCTAATTGGAAAATCCTAGAACTTAAATTGTAAAACCTAAGGTTCAAACTCTAAGGCCCAAACCCTAAGGGTCAAACCCTAAGGGTTAAAACCTAAGGGTTGGTATGAGATTACAATATTGCCATTAAAATTAAGAGTAAAGTGTCCAAAATGCCCTTTTTACAATTCTTTATTAGGTTGGAGTGCAAATCTTGCCATGATATTGAGTTGTTCACCAACTAATATCTCCCATGTGCTCTAATATAGCAAATATCTCATCCAACTTGCTAGATTAGATTTAATGCATCAAATATAAGGATTAAGAGAGAGAAAACTTCATAAATTAGCCTCAATTATTCATAAATACCCAACCAAGCCTTTCTCTCTCTAGACCCACGAAATCTATAAGTGGATTAGTCCCTAGAAAGATCCATAGTAAGCTATGAACAGATCACAAAGATCATATTCAAGATCAAAGCATCAAAGAGGTATAAACCTTAAATTTTCAAAATCCTTAAAGATTTATGTTAATGTTGTTATTTGTTGGTTAGATATGTGTTAGAGATGTTATTGAGTGATCTGGGTTGTTATATCATAGATCCATAACATCTACATGCAAGAAAATTAAGTTTTTAGCAATTGATCAAGAACCCTAAAATATGGCCTGACAGCCTAATGTCAGGGCCTGTAGATCTCTGTGTGTTAGATGTTATGTTAGTTTAATGTTACAGACTTGTTCTTTGCCATGAGGAGAGTAGACTGGAAGTGGAATCAACTCCATACCATGTCTAGATCTCTAGTTATTAATGGTCAAACATGGTTGACCGAGCACAAAGTTAATTTCTGGAAAACCCAGAAAAACCCCAGAACCCCAGAAATTTTTGACAATGTTTTTATAGGCCATGAATCTTGTTGTTGTTTGATATATATATATATATATATATATATATATATGCCATGTTAGTGTTTGATTTATGTAGACTGATATGTGGACTATCAATCCATGCTAGTAAACACCAAAATCATAAACAAAATCAAAGATAATGGTGGTCAAAGTAGGGTTGACCAAACTACCGAATGAAGATTATGGGCAACCCAGAAATCTTCAAGGACAGTTTCCTGATTAGTACTTTGACCGACTAAAATCTTAATTTGGTGATGTTGTTAGACTGATCTAGTACATGATAATTGTACCATGACATCTCTACTACATGACTGAACCTTTAGATCACATTAAGTAAGCTCAGGATCAAAGCTACAAGGCTCTAAAAAGGGTACCATGAACTATTCTTCATTTCTGGGTAACCAAGAAATGAAGAACAGTCTCTAATAGCCACTTTGATGGCTTATAACTCTCTGTTCTGATATGATCTGGCCATGAAATTTTCTTAGAGTTGTAGTACTACATCAGTGCTACAACATTAACATCTTATCTGCCCAGAAAATATTAAGATCAAGAAATGGTGACTGCTCATACATGGTAACTTGAACACTGACATGAATGTTCTTGAGGGTCTCAAAAACACCTATAGCGACAGTTTTGTCGCTATAGCCACTTTTAGCGACAGTTTCTTTATAAAATTAATTATTTTATTTAAAACTTAGAGAAAAATAATTTTGAATTATTAAATATTCATAATAAATTCCTAAAAATTATTTTAAAGCTTGAAAATGGGTTTTTAATAATTTGGAGTATATTTCATTAATATTTCAATATTTTTGAATATTAATGGTATTTAATTTTATATTAAATAAATTACTTAAAATAATTTTAATATTTGAAAAATCATTTGAAAATATATTATGGAGTAAGAAAGTATTTTAAGTTATTTTAATGACTTTTAATATTTTGTGATGAATTTCATTAATAAATTAATATTAATGATAACTCGATTTATTTAATAATTGTATTAAATAAATTATGGAAAATAGTTTTAATGGTTTATAAATCATATAAAAATAATTTAAAGGTTATAAAAATATTTTAATTTATAAAATATAACTTTTGATATTTTTGTCATGAACTACATTAATATTTTAATATTAATGGCGGTTGTTTGATAATGGATTTAAATGTTTAAAAACATATAAATGTGATATTAAGGTATTAAAAATACTTTGAGATATTATAAATAATTTATAATATTATGACATGGATTTCATTAATATTTGAAATTAGATAAATATTAATGATAATGGAATATTGTGGTATTTAAATCATATAAATATGATATTAATGATTGAAAAATCATGATAAATGATAATAATTACTTAAAAATTATTATGAGCTATGAAAAAATATTTTTACTGAATAATAAATTATTTAAGTTAGTTATTAAACGTTTAGACAAACAAACAGTTTTCGTTGCTAAATGTGCGAAATTTCGTTGCCAAATGCCATTTGCAACGATTTTTCTGTCGTTGGACATTTCGTTGCGCAATGAGCGTTGCTAATTGTTTAGCAACGATTTTTTTTTTTTCGTTGCAGAAAGTAATATATTTCGCAACGAAATTTTGTTTTCGTGTAAAATCATAAATCATTTAGCAACAAAATATTTTGTAGCAAATTTATTAAGAAATTGTTACTGGAAAATAATTTTCGTTGCAAAATACGCCTAATTGGCAATGAAAAGAATCTTTTTATTTTCCAACGAAGATAAAATTAGTTGCATGTAATACACGTTTACCAACGAAGTGTGTCGTTACTAAACAATATAAAAATTGTTGCCTTAATTGATTTTCGTTGCTAAATATGTACATTTTGGTAACGATGTTTTGTTGCAAAATGTACAAAATAAACTAGTTATATATTATTTTGCAACTAAATTTTGTGTTGCCGTTGATTTTTTATGGATAATTATGATGAATTAGCAACAAAACTATTCGAAGGTGATTGTTTTTAAAGAGCAACACAAGTTATTGTCAATTAACGACACTATACGTTATCGTTTACTTTTCATGTGCAACGAAATTTGTTATAATTTGCAGCGATATAAATATTGCATTTTCTTTTGTTATGTAACGAATGTCAAAATTATTTTATAAACAAAAAAAATTATGTCTCAATAACCCCATAACAAATTATGATAGAAATACAAAAAAATAAAATATTATTAATTAAATAAAATCATCTGATACATGATCATTCATCATCTTTACAATCAAACTTCGTACGACTGAAAACTACAAAGCCCGTCTTAGTTGACATTATCTGCCATCAAAAGGTTAACAGTAGTGCCATGTATGAAATAAAAAATCAAGAAAGGAATATTTATAATAGGAAACAATACTTGAGCTTACGCAAGAGTTTCAACCATGGTTCATCCTCTAGGTATTCTGCCAATATTAAAACAGCATCAGCCACTACACCAATAAAGAGGTTAATTAAGGAATTTAAAGATATAATTAAGGAATTTAAAGTGTGTCATTATGTCTAGCTAATTGTCTTGCTAAAATGACTATGTTCTCTTGCAAAATCCAACAGGTCTGCTTAAAGAAAGAAAATATGAGACACTCAAAGTCTAGAGAAATTAAAAATTGAAGCTCTGCTAACAAATGGAAGATGATGAATTTCTTTTGGATGACGTAAATGAAACTGACACATAATTTATGTTCCTTTTACATTTAATCATCAAATCAATTTCACTATGAAAAGTTCGTTCATATAAGCATAAAAAAGCACTAAAATTTGTTATCTGTTACTCTCGCGTGAATTTCGTACAAGCTCTTTGCAAAAGACACTCAAAATGAGAGTCAACTATGAAGAAACCAGGTGAGTAGAAATATGACAGCAAGAAACTCTTCATAATTCAATTATATGATATCAAATGCATCAACTAGAAACAAACCAGAGTGTACACAACCAATTCAAAATTAATTGTTCATATTACTTTGATTGTTATAATTGGAAGTAATGATCATTGTACCAACTCATCCACCTACAAACCTGAGTTTACTTCTCCAGATCACCCAAGAGGACTAGCCTCTAGTCCACCACCAATATATGCCCCCTGAAGCAGAGAATTTCTGGATTCATTAGATTTTCTCCCTCAAGAAAAAGGTAAAAAAAAAATAGAGAAAGGAAGGGAAGTACTTCCCTTAATCACAACAGAATTATTTTAAAATAAACTGTAGGAAAAAAAAGGGAGGAGAAATGACTCAATTTTCCTCTTACCTTTTGCCTAGTTTGTTCAAGCTCTTGCTCCAGTTGAAGCAGCTTCAAATGGCTAGTTTCTAACTGCTGAACGTAGACCTACAACCAAAATCAGATATCTTAGTAATTGAAAATAAAATAATATTGACAACTGCAGTAATGATGATCCATGATTTATGTTAGAAGATTATTCTAGAGTTCTAAAAATTTATAAATAGGGAACTATTGAAATTGAATGCCCCTGCTGCGGTACCTTTTTACGTAAACGACTTTTACGAGCAGCCTCACGGTTTTGTGCAAGACGTCTAAGTACTGTATACAAGTCTAACGTTTTAACAAACCCTTGTTGAATAGAACTTCAGAACTTAATTGATAGATACTAATGTTGAAAAAGTTATACGTGATCTTTCAAAGATAATGAATGAAACTGTTAACGTAATACTTAATGACATCCTTATTTACTGTTGGCACAAAAATGTATGACAACCTACGAGCACGATTGTTTGATCTCGAAAACTATATATATTCTCACGATCTCTCTCTTAAATTCTCACTTTCTCCCTCTTAAATTCTCACTTTCTCTATTTTAAATTTTACTTTCTCACTTTCTCTCACTGAAATCATTGTTTTGTCCCTCTGAAATCCTCGCTCTATCTAAAATCCTCGATTTCTTCTCTAAAATTTTCCCTAAATCTACTCTTGCCTTATATGTGAACTTTACATCCCATGAATTTGTAAGAAAAAGGGATATATTTGTTATATTTCATAAAGAGTATGACTATTTTCCCAAATGAAGGGATCATAATACCTTACTAAAGGACTAATGGTCCATAGTATAAATTTGCTGACATATGATGAGACAACAAAAAGAATTATATAGGAGTAGTGTATTAAACCGATGCCAATGCAAAATAAATGTACATTGCAGAATAAACAAATTAACATATCTACCATCTTACTAAAATCAGAAAATGCACATATGACAATAACCACGTCTAAATACCTTCTAGCATACTGCAAAAACTGCATGTTCTGGAGTAGTATTTTCTAGTTAATTTACAACAGCTATAGTTGTTTGCAGTTTGCACTAAAATCAAATAAACTTGTATCAGTTTTAAATTATAGGATTTTGCAAACAGACATCAAAAAGTCAAAAAATTGGAATTGGAACAGAGGGAGTAATACCAAAAAAAAAAAATCATTTTATGTTTACCTTAATCAGCTAGTAATTTTCTTAAAAACAAATTTAGACTATTATACCAAGTTTTAAAAGTTATTCTTTGCAAATCAGAAGATGGAAGTCTTAACATAGTTGCAAGGAGAAAAGTATTTTACTAGAACTAAAGATATCAGGCTGCAATGGGCAATGGCTGGAATATGAAACACATGTAATATTAGAACTAACCACATGTAATACTAAATAGCACACTCATGAAACAGAAGCCAAGTATGATTGCTAAAAGGGAGAAAAAGGAAACTTTCCACGCAATTAAAAAATTAATGTGGTCCATGTCAGAAACCCATCAGTAAAAGAAATAATGGTCTCTTGGGGATATTCAGTTGGAAAATAAAGATGCTAGAACAACAAATAATTCATTTCTAATAAAAGTAATACAAACAAAATCATATATATCCTTTACATTATAACAATTATAATGTACATTCGTTATTATATTTAATAAACTTGAAAATATACCATGTATACAGAAAATAATAACGGTGTTTGAAATTTAATGTATAAATGCGATTACATGTACATCTTAAGATTCATAAACATTGAAAGGGGGTACAACTAAATGGGACTGAAAGAGTGGTATCTTGCATTTATTCTTAAGACGCAACTCAATATAGTTTACAATGGTTTTAATAGTTCAGGTCTGAAGTTTATAGAACAGAAGTACAAAACTTCTATATTCCGCCTCTACTTACTTTTGCTCTTGGATGGCTATGCATAACCACCTAGCACCATTAAATTTAAAATGTCACATCACCACCTTTAATCCAAAACATCATGTGACCCAACTATTATACTACAAAAAGACAACCCATAAAGTAGCATCAAACCTTGTTACATAACTTGAACACGACTCACAAGTAATCCACTAATAACGGATAAAGACAAATGCTAAGAATTTCAAATAGAGTACTAAGTCAAACAGGTTACCACTTAATACCAAAATATTTCAAATCCCACTAATAACGGATAAAGACAAATGCTAAGAATTTCAAATAGAGTACTAAGTCAAACAGGTTACCACTTAATACCAAAATATTTCAAATCTAATTATGTCATTAACCATGTTTGCATATATTTGCATAACAAGTACTCACATGTTCTTCACATATATAGTCACTCATATCAGCAAATGAATTTCTCTCACCAAAAAACAAATGAATTAACTTACCTTGCATGAGATGACAGTTCGGACAAACCGAACCGCGGCTACTACAAGGTACTTTTCCCTTCTTCGAGTCATAAATAAAACTTTATCTATTACATTATTAAGAAGAAAGTTGCACCTGCAAACAAAAATTGAAATGCGCATTTAATCAATTATAATTTTAATGCAGCTGATCAAAAATAGATGAAAGTGCAAGCAACAAAATGATTACTTTATTCTATATGGATGGTGCAAAACGCAAAAGCAAAGGAGATCACATATGTTTAGAAGTGTTTCAGGCTTCACTCTAGTTTGATTCTCCAGACTTCTAGAGCCAACAGATTTATGAGCTGGACAGCATGGTGATGTTATCACATCAATTAGTTGACACAAGTGCTTCTCATAGAAAATCTCAATGATTATATCTCTCTGCAAAAGAATGAAATAAGATCAAACAATCAACATGAATAAATGATTAAATGAGAACTACCAACTAAGCACCACGTGAAAGGAGCACATGGATGAAAAGAGATTCACTCTTGCATACTAATGTAACTGGGACAAGTATTCACATACCCAAGTGAGGTTCAAGAAACAGCCCAGCAGGTAGAAAAATTACATTCACAGTCCCCCAACACTCATATTTTATTACTATGTTATAAAACTCGATCAAAATCCACATGACAATAGAAAAAATGGTCTGTAATCCTTATATACTAGCTTGGGAGACTTATTGTGGAACAAAACCTCCAGCAGTATTGACCATTGTTCATGATGGCGCCTAGATTTCAGATGTTTTTTCCTTTTACTCGGTATCGGTTTTGGTATAGGGCGATACGCACTGTTACTAGTTAGGCGCTTCAAAAAGTTCTAAAAAATTATGAAAAAATTCAAAATAATTTTAGCAACAATATGGATCAAATATATAAAAACATAAAATACTATCTAGTATACATAGCATAGTCCAAATGATAATAAAGGCATCTCGCAAACTTGTCCAATACTATATTGCCGGAAAATTGAATAATAAGTTTTTACAACACTAAAACGTATACAAACATAATAAAAGAAGTTAAATAGTTGTTTATCAATCATTCTCCTACTCCTGCTCTACATTATCATCGCCTTTTTGTTACTTAGTAATAGTTAGTATTATTATTTGACAAGTTAGTATGTACATATACTAATTATTAATATTTATGATTTGATATGTTGATATGTAAACAATAGGTAATAGAGATTTAGATTTATGAATGAATGAAGGTTAATAGGGAAGACATGATGGAGCAGCAGCAGCAAAAAAGAAGCAGCATATTTGGGTGTTACAATCAATGTTCTAAAAGCGCTAGGCGGGCGGTCGGGGAGGGCCTAGCGCCTAGGGGGCCTGGGCGGGGCCTAGGCTGAATTTTTATTTTAAGTTAATTTTAATATTTATCTTACATTTATCCAAACAAAACAATAATATAAAACAAAACAATCTATAATAAAGATAATAAAGGCCTTTTCTTAAAGTTCAAACACATCCATATTGCTAATGTCAAAATTCAAACACAAACATGCAATTATTCAAAGTTCAAACATGTTTTAAACACATTAGTTTTATTCATAAACAAGATTGCTATTAAATAATAAAATTTAAAATTTCAAGAATCTAATTCAATATTAAAACTTAAGAAACTAAACATAAATTTAAGAATTATATTGAATTAAACTAAATATTACAAATGCATCATCATTTATATAATTTGAAGTTGGCACAAGTTCAAAAAATTATAACTATAATAAAATTATCCATTTTGACTTGATATTGTTCACTTCTTGTTTTGATTTGATATGCTACAACCTGTATTATGAATATGGTAAATCATTAGAAAAATAAATATATCAAGATCTGGTTTGGGTAGTTATTTTCTACCTATACCCCGCCTAATTTCTTGGAGGATTTTTTTTTACCTCCATAGGCCTAGGTGAGGCGCCAGGGGGGCCTAGTACCTAGGTGAGGAACCAAGTGGGCCTAGCGCCTTGGGGGGAGCAAGGGGGGCCTAGCGCCTAGGCAGGGATTTTTAGAACACTGGTTGCAGTTCACAGACAAGTGAGAAAGATGAAGCAAGAAATGGACAAGATTAACCACCCAGTACTCGAACAGTCACAGTAGATAATTAGACCCCTCTTGGGAAACCTGAAAGACCCTTTCCACTTGGGAATTCCGGGACTTTTATGTATTTTATCAAGGAATTAGATAGAAAATTTCCTCTTTGTTTCTGTTTCTATTTCTATTTCTTCTTCTTTCTCCCCTCTCAGTATGACCAAGCCAGTAAGTCAGGTATTATATAACATGATTATGCTAAAATAACTTCAAAGTTTTGCAGAGTTAATTATTGGTTTCTCTGCATCTCCTGCATGTATTTTTCTAACCACTCGGGCTGTCTAGGTTAAAAACATGATTTATGAATCAATTCCTAATCTTTTCCTTTCTTTGTTAGGGAAACCAGCCCAGGTTTATCCTCCTGATAAATGAGACAAAAACTTTATACTTGTACTTTTAAAAGCCATTTGCTCAAATATCCAGGAGGGAGTATATTTTGGTCATGGTCCTCATTGGAACCCAGGGCATGTCATGAATTTTCTGATTGTGTTGTAACAAGTCAACTATTCAAGCTTTCAAAATCTCCTCATTATTTATAACTCCACCAAAATTTCATTCTTGTTAATAATGTTTTTGTAAGAAGAAAGATTCTATAGAAAAAGAAGAGGGTTTACAGCTGAGGACTAAAAGTCCTGAAAGATAACAATGGTAAAACCATAAAAACAAAAAACTTAACAGAAGACGATCATGTCCTGGAGAGAGAATCCCTCCTCTAAGCGCTCCTGGCTCTGCTGGAAATTATCAAAGAGATGAAAAGAACACTAACCTATCCCACGTAAATTAAAAGGATGAAATTGATTTTTAGATCCAAGATTTTTAACCCAATAATATACACCCTACTATATTAGGCAAGCACTGCAGAGTCTCCCAAAGCTACAAACTATCAGGCCAAATAGACTATCAAAAGGTCTTTTTTCTTCTTGGTCAGAGATAAACACCTGGCATAACTACAGATAACATCACCATTATAACGAATATTTACTCTTAAACAAGAAGGGGTACACCCAAGACTCACTAAAAAGTCCCAGACTAGCTCCTGAACCAGACTCCCCAAAAAATCTCAAACTAGTTTAAGAACCACAATACTGCTGGATAGTGCAAAAACACATGAAGGCAAGAGTATAATAGTACAAGTGTTACGCTGCACACCAAACCATAAAAAGGCTTCTCATTCTTATTATCAGCTTAGCTACAAATAAACCTCTACAAGTGTCATTTTATACTATCATCAACAAAAAGAGGACTCCTGAAAACCAGTGATTTCAAACCTAAAAAATAGTGACTCCCTTTTGTTAATTTCAAACCTGAAAACCAGTGATTTTTAAACACTCAACTCAGGTCATAATTCCTTAGTAAGTCAAGCTTGAATTGTTACTGCTCCACGCACAAAAGCCTTACGAGCAATTCAATAAGTAATCCAGTCGGGTTCAAACTCGAGAATAAAATACTGACTTGAAAACAATAAATTCCTTAACGCGAGCTTGAACCAGTACTACTCAACTCAGAACATCATAAAATTGTGGTAGAGATACGCGTAAGAAAAGTTGAAAACCTACTCTGCAATGTCCATATCTAGACCATTCAGACTGTCCAAATGCAAAACATGGTCCAAATCTGGAAGAAGAAAAGTATTTTGAAACTAACATAATTTCATGATTCATTATAATTGGTATACCTTTCTTAAAAAAATAATAATAATATGATTAGAGAGATAAAGACGCTCAGTGAGGAGAAAATCACATTTGTAAGGAATGCTAATAAACTGACCATATGACTCAAGCCATCTTATAATTCTAATTCATATATACATACCACTTGGTTCCAATCATAGGCAAATTTTCAGGTTTTTAAACATCTTAACCTCTTTGAGGTATTTTATCAAACACCATTTATGAATAGTCCAAAACTCAGAATTTACATAGATTTGAACATGGTTTAGCCATAAATTTTCATCCTTATTACTCCACATATCATCTAATTTCTGCACCAAATGATTTTCACAAACCAAGTATAGCAAATATTACGATAATCATATATATATAATTTACTGAACTCCTATAAATATAACAAAAACACATAACTTACCTCTTGGTTAATAAATTCTAGTTATGTTTCTACTTCAATTGTTGTTTTTGACTCAAGCATTCAGTCGAAAGTATCAATCAATAATTTCAGTTCCTCAGAAAAATTAGCGAGGATCGATTAAAACTGGTGAAAAAAAAAAAGAAGCAAAAGCAATAAATCCTTACTTACAATCAAAACCAGTGCGAGAGCTTAGATCAGAAGTAGTTTCTCCTAATCTTTTCCCGTGCGGCCATTAGCTCCTACGACAATGATAAGTGAAAATTCAAGTCGTCACAAGAGAGAATTTGGCGATCGACTCAGAGATCTTTGAAGACGAAGTTGGTAATTGTAGCTGCTGAGGATCTGAAGGCCAATGTGAACCATAACAATCTTGTTCTCATCATTCTCTCCTCTTTCTTTTGAATTTCTGTTCTAAGAGGATTCGTATTACGAAGAATTTCTTATGCTTGCTAGTGGAACCCTTCTAATTTGGGGAAAAATTAGAAAGAGGTAATCTGGTGTAAAGATATTTACTTTATAATTTATTAAAAAAAATAGTGGATATTGTAAGTTATTTAAAAAATATTAAAATAAATTTAATACTATTAAAAATTTAATATATTTTTATTCTATAATTTATATTTAATATAATTAATTTTAAAAAATTATTTAGAATAAAACAGTGACTAATTTTATTTCTCGCAAAAAATCGATGAACAAGAATATATAATGAGTAATAATTTTTTTTCTCACAAATTATTATCATAAATAGGCGTCAAATATCCTTCTACCAAATGAAATCTGCGAAAGAAAAAATATAAATTGTAAAGTATGTTTCTTTCACTAATAACTATATTGTCACTATATTTTTTTCCTTCATTGTTCCTTCGCTAATAAACTCTTCATGTGAAAGAATAAATTGTTTCACAAAATTTCCTTCGCTACATCCCTAATTTCTTGTAGTGATCTTTTATGTTTTCTCTCAGAACTGATAGTATTATAATTTAATTTTATAATATATTTGGAAAAAAAGTAAAAAGAGAACTAGGAATAGCTAGGGGTATACCATTACTATTCTTTTTTTTTATATTTTATTTTTGGACTTAAAAATATGTTCATGATTTAAGTTACTCCTCCATAAAATCTAAGAATAAAAGTTTTATTATTTTATGTAATCTCAAGTTAAATATTTACTTATATTAAATAATTTATTTTTTACAATAATTTGTGCGTAATATCCTTAGTATTAAATGTCATATTTTTATTATTTATATAATATCACTAGTCATGTATAGAAAAATATACAATTAGATGAGAATTTAAATATGAATAATTTTATCATTTGATATTTTTTTTTAAATTCGCATAAAATCAATCATCACTTTCATTCTCGGAGTGGTGGAGTACTTGTAAGTATATCATACTTCTATCTAGAAATAGGAAACATTGGGAAATAGAATGACTACTTATATGAATATTTGTTTACATATATATATATATATATATTTATCCTACTTCTATCTACAAGTTATGGTGGTAGTTTAGTTAACTAATAAATTAGAATGGCCTAGTGGTAGCTTAATGCCCAATAACTTATAGGTCATAGGTTCAAAACCTAACTATGATATTTTTGCTTCTTATGTTATATATATATATATATATATATATATATATATATGGTAGTAAAATTTATCTAATACATAAAAAAACATAGCACATGAAGCATGAAAAAATTTAATAATGACTTATAAGTTAAAAAAAAGTTAAAATTTAAGTTATTGTCAAACACTAAATAATAACAAATGATTTATAACTTAGTTTGACCAACTTATAAGTCATTGTCAAACACCCTCTAATTCAAGATATAAAGAGAAATTAATATTTGATTATAAAAAAAAATTTAAAAGTAAAGAAAAAGGAGAATTTGAAAAAGGGGAGTTAAAAAAGAACTTACACACCATTGGTGTAACTTAATTGGTCTATGCCGGTACCATTGGCGCGACTTAATCGATGCAGTTTGGTCAATTTTTGGTGCAATTTCGGGAGCGATTTCGATTCCTTGCCCATCCCTTGTCAAAAAGTATATATGTAAAATAACGAGTTACAAGAAAAATGTGTATAAATTATTTTAGAAATTAATTATATTTTTTTTCAAAATTATAAGTGTGCGAATATGATCATTATAAACTACATCCAATTAACTACAAATTTTAATTTTTGTAAATTAGAAAATATATCTATATGTGCTCAATTTTAATTTTAAAAATTATAACATTAAAAAAAATAAAACTGGGCATTTATTTTGAAACGGACGGAGTGAAACATTTCACTGTATAAAATTGTGTCCAAATAAAAAAAAATTAAATGAAAAATGATGCGTTTTTTTTTTTAGGGGGGGGGGGGGGAAGGTGTAAGACCCCAACTCATTATTAATGAAATTTAATTTTCTCTATTTATTATTTTGAAATAGTAAGGGTTGATGTGATTAATGTGGATAGTTAGGGGTAAAATACGCAAATATTTCAAAATAAGCAAGTGGTTATAAAATATTCATTGTTGTCGGGGAATATTCGTTTGGTCGTGGAAATATTCGTGATTGTGGGAATATTCGTGACGACAATATGCAAACCATGTGTGGGCCCCATGTGAAAGCGATTGGATGAAGAAAATGACAAATATAAGTTGGTTAAAAATAATACAGCAGTAGTTATTCACAGATTATCATTGTTAAAATACTCGGTGGTTAAAACACAAGTAGACTGCAGTATTGCACCAATTATTGATTCTTACGTAAGAAGGCACTACTCGATAATGGTTACGGTAATTATTATTCGATTATTTTATTTTATTGATTCAATAATTCTTGCGTTGATATTTTATATTATTGTTGTTTGATAATTGTCATTACATAATATTTTTCATTATCGAAGCAATAATTCATATTATCTGAATAATATTATTAGATAACATTATTTGGCAATGTCTAGAAAGTTCATCTAAGGAGAGGTTTGGTCACCTAATCAAGGCTGCCAAGAAGGAGAAATTCTTATTCGAAAGCCCCTCTTTCACAGGAGGCCGCACGGTTGTCAATATTGTGATTACGTAATATTATTTGTGAATAATTAATTATTGATTCATATGATGAGAAAAATATTGATTTTATGTGGATATAGATGGAGAAAAATTTTAATGTGACAATTGTTGAAAATTGAAATTTTATCTTTTTCTGATAAGATAATTCATTTAAATGTATTATTATATTTTAATAATATAATAATTGTGATATTTTTACAACGAATGTGGGATATATGAGTATACGAGGAGAAAGAGTATTTTTGTTGCAATAAATGTTTAAAACATGTTAAACATGTCGATGGACCCCATTTATTGACTGAAATTTGATTATAGCCTGTAAAATCCTCCGTTTGTGGATTTCGGTCAATTTCTGTTTGGAATTTGGAAAAACTTTCTTCTGTAAAGTTGTAGAGAATGGAATTTCCTATAAAAACTCGCGAGATTCAAATTTTCTGATAGAAGGGCTATTTATTATGAATTATTGAAGTTCCGAAGCTCCGAAATAATTGATTTTTGGAAGTTTAAAATATTTTAAATAATAAAAACGTTTTTTGTTTGTTTTGTGGGCTACAACATGTGCATAATGAGCTGAGATCGGATCTAGGAAGGTTGGCGTAGAAATCTTAATATATATATTAATATTTTATTAAATTTTTCGCCTTTGGTGTTCTAAAGATTTTCCTATAAATAGGGTGCTTGGGTTAGAATTGAAAATCACACCGTAAACTAAAGTTTTCTCTCTATATTATCGAGCGTATTCTTGTGAGTATTTTGAGTATACTTTGAGTATTGTTAGATAAAGTCTCTAAGTTCCCTTCAAAGACTATACCCTAGATTCCAAATTTAGAAAGTACTTAATCTTTCGAGGTAAGGGATGTTATTTTCTTCTCAAATGATATTATTTCTTCAATATCATTATCTTTGAAATATTGGTTGGAACTTTTTATCAAATTTGGAACTTTTTCATGTTAGGGTTACTATTCATGAGTTACTTATTCACGAGTTACTATTCATGAGTTACTATTACGAAGTTCTTATTCACGAAAGTACTATTCATTAAGCGTGAAGATATTTTTTGTGAAATTTCTATCTTTTGGTGTCGGAGTTACTATTCACGATACATGATTATTCACGATATCGACACTAATTATTCACGAATCTTTAAGACTATTCAATAGAAAAATGAAAATTTTTCTTTTCGTCTAAAATATCTATTCTGGATACTAACTTTGATTGTATCCATGTTTTGATCATTCTTGAATTTTACACCCCTATGATTATTTTTGAGGTATTTTTGGACGTGGATAAAACAAAGTACGAATCCTTAATCCTTAATCCTTGTCATTTTGTTTCACTGGATTCGTTTCTTTAAAAATATTTTTCATAATCCTCAGTCTTAAATGATGATATTATTGAATATCTTTGGCCTGTAGTGCAAAGATGAATGATTTCTGAAGAATATCTTTGGCCGTAGTGCAAAGATGAACAGGTGTTTAGATGAACATGACCTAATCGATGAATATCTTTGCCCTGTAGTGCAAAGATGAATGATTTAAGAAGAATATCTTTGGTAGTAGTGCAAAGATGAGCAGTGTTTAGATAAACATAATTAAGTGATGAATATCTTTGGCACTCAGTGCAAAGATGAATATTTGATTCGGATGTATATTGATTGATGTTACAGGAATAAAAGATGAGCGATGAACTTTTAAATTCATACATAGAAGATAGTAGTTTGTATTCTCTATTTAACTCTTCTAATGAATTATTATTTCAATTGCGAATATTGATTTAAAATTTGTTGTCTATTGTATTCTATTAGATTTTTCCTGTTGAAGACTAACGGTAATTTGTTGTATATTATCTTAGTCATAATATTCTTTCTTGGGCTAGTTGAGCTCACCCTTTTCCTTTTTGTTCCATTTTTCTTCTCGGGAGGCGAGAATATAGCGAGTATGAAAGTGGGGTATGGAATGAAGGTTTTAGAAAGAATTGTTTAGTAGTCATCACCATTTTAGTAAAATAATGTATCAATAAATGTGATGAGGATTTATTTGAGTATAGATATTATCAGAAGATAATATTTGTATTCAAACTCACATTTTTCTTGTTGTAATAATAAAGTTGTAGTTGTTTACATACCATGTATTGACAACTCAGAATGGGTGATGTATACCTATTTTGGGGCGTCACGGTTGGTATCGAGCTTAGGGATATGATCTCTGGCGGAGATGGGAATAGAACTAGGAGGGGAGAGGCGAGTAAATCCTTCGCTAGTGTGTCCTACCTAAGCTTATTTTTTAGTTAGTTCGATATATAAGGATATTATGTGATATATTGATTTCCTTAATTAACCCTTGTTTTATGATGATGATTTGAGAATGTCGATGAGAATATTAACAATGGAAATGAGGTGTGGAGACGCATGTACTCACCAACGAGGAAGCGTGTGCAAAAGTGGCAATGTTCCCTGTGAACAACACCAATGAAAGCGAGATGATGAAGCGAGGGGATGTTTAAAAGCTTTTTGCGATTCATGCAAAATCGGCGAGGAGACTCGTGTTCAAAATCTGAGGAGGAAATGATAGCAATTCACGGGTTGTCACAACCAAGCGATTCAAAGAGTTGGGACCACGAATTTAAGGGAAAGCCAGATCCGATCATGGCGGAAACATGGGTCAAGCAAATTACCAAGATATTCGATGTCTTGGGATGCACGAGGAACGAGAAGGTTCCATTCGCCACCTTTATGTTCCGTGGGCGAAGGCGTATTCTTGGTGGGAATCGTAGAAGCGTACTCCATCCGGCCTTTTCAAAGCATGTCTTGGGAGACATTTTGAAACTATTTAATGACAAATACTTTCACGAAAGTGTTCGTCATATGAAGGAAGTGGAGTTTATTAGGATGGAGCGAGAACAACATGGCGGTGTCTCGAAGACGAGGCAAAGTTTGCAGAGTTATCCAGTTTGCACCTCATTTGGTGGAGAATGAGGAGCGATGACGCGGATGTTTCTTAGAGGTTTGAAACCGGCGATACGTCGATATCTCATTCTCATAAATTTTCTCTCTATTCGGATGTTGTAAGCAGGCTCAATTATTAGAGCGAGATAACGAGTACTACAGTGTTGAGGGACCACAACCGAGGATCGTACGAGGAGATAGCGATCAATGAATAATGATAACCAAATGGAGAAAAGCAGACGGACAAAATGGTAACCACTCTGGTGGTAATCATGGTCGTGAAAATAGAAGAAGCGAGTGAGAGGAGATTTTAAAAGAGGAGATTTAACAATGACCATATGAACGGCGGTCTTTAAGAAGAATCGGTTCTAAGGGAGGAGAACGACCACCGGTATATGTTACAAATGCGTAAAAGAGGACATATCGATCCAAAGCGCACAACAGATTCAAGGTATGCTATAATTGTGGAAAGGAAGGACATATCGCTCGAGATTAGACAAGATGGCGAAACCTAGTTCAATGAGGGGACGGTGACTCAAAAGATATCCCGAGAAAAAGTCAAAGTCAACGATTAAGGAAGAGCGTTTGTTGTGGATGGTCATAATGCGAGGAACCCAAACGAGTGATCACGGGTAAGCTATTTATAAATTCTTGCAAAGTTTATACCTTACTTGATCTGGGGTGCTACCCATTCATTTATCTCTCCTGCATGTGCTCAACGCGTTTAAACTTGACTCAGGAGAAATTAGACTTTGACCTATCTGTGGAAACTCCGTTAGGAGAAACTTTCATCACATCCATTGTTTATAAATCTTGTTTGATTCAAGTTGGCACCATCACCTTACACCATTGACCTTATCTCTTTAAAGATACTTGCTTTTGATGTGATTTTAGGGATTGATTGGTTAACTACTCATCATGCCAAAATTGATTGTTATCGTAAGGTTGTTAGTTTTCATATTCCTAACCAACTTTGTTATGCAATTCAAGCAACTAAACCATTAAAATCAATCACTTGTCATATCTAATCATAAAGCTATTCGTTTATTGAAAAAGCGGATGTCAAGCTTTCTTAGCCCATGTTATGGATTTGAATAAAGACACGTCAAATTTGAATAATATTAGGTTGTTATTGACTTTCCGACGTATTTCAAGAAGAACTTCCGGTCTACCCCGAGCGTGAAGTTGAATTCTTTATTAATCTTGAACACGGTACAAAGCCCATTTCTAAAACCCCATATCGAATGGCTCCTATTGAACTTCAGGAGTTAAAGGTCCAACTATAGGAATTATTGGACATCGGTTTCATTCGTCCCTAGTACATCTCCTTGGGGTGCTCTGTTTTATTTGTAAAGAAGAAAGGCGGGAGTATGCGACTTTTGTATTGACTATCGGAATTGAACCATGTCACCATCAAGAATAGGTATCCTCTACCTCGTATTGATGACTTGTTTGACCCGATTGCAAAGGGCACAATTCTTTTCAAAAATCGATCTTAGATTCGGATATCATCGGTGAAGATTAGGCGAGGATATTCCAAAGGCGCCTTTAGAACTTCGATGCGGGCATTATGAATTCTTAGTCATGTCTTTCGGATGACTAATGCTCTAATGGCTTTCATGGATATGATGAACCGAGTATTCAAGGAATATTTGGATCGATTTGTTGTTGTCTTTATTGATGACATCCTTATATATTCCAAAAGTCGTGAAGATCATGAGCACCATTTGAAATTTGGTACTCAAAGGCTTTGTGAAAACAAACTATATGCCAAATTGAAGAAATGCGAGTTTCGGCGAGGAAGTAGCATTCCTTGGGCACGTGGTGTCGAAACATGGAGTATCCGTGGATCCGACGAAGATTGAAGCAATACAAAGTTGGGAGCAACAAAGTCGATGAATCAAGTACGTAGCTTTTGGGCTTATTTGGTTATTATCGGAGATTCGTGGAAGGGTTTTCTCGAATCGCTACTCCATTAACTTCGCCTAACTCGGAAGGATACAAAATTCGTTTGGAGCGAAGAATGCGAGAAGAGTTTCCAAGAGCTTAAGAGGAGACTTATTTAGACTGTTCTAACAATACCATCCGGTTCGGATGGATTTGTTATCTCTGATGATGCTTGTGCAAAGGGTTAGGATGTGTTCTCATGCAACGTGGGAAAGTCATAGCTTTATGCCTCGCGATAACTTAAAGAGTATGAGAGGAATTATCCTACTCATGATCTAGAGTTAGCAAAGATTGTTTCAAGCGCTTAAAAATATGGAGGCACTATCTATATGGGGAGAAAGTGGAGATATATTCGGACCATAAAAGCCTTAAATATTTCTTCACTCGAAAAAAGAACTCAACACGCGGCAATGACGTTGGCTCGAGCTATTGAAGAAGACTACGACCACACTATTCAATACCATCCCGGAAAAGCGAGCGTGGTAGCCGACGCGTTGAGTAGAAGATCATATGCGGAACGAAAGTACGATGATGTCAAGTATCGCGACAGAGCCAACTTTAATAGAAAAGTTAAGGTCTTTCAAGCCACCAAGGCGGAGCCGATAATGCGTATAAAGAAGAAAGTACAAGAAGGATCTATCCCGGGCGAGAATTGATGAAGAAGGAATACTTGAGTCCACTCTAGACTTTGTGTTCCTAACGACTACGATTTGAAGTACAATATTATGATGGAGGCACACAATACACCATTTGCAATCCATCACGGAAGTACTAAAATGTATCGTGATCTTGACATACATTTTGGTGGAACAATATGAAGAGAGAGATTGCAAAGTTTATCTCAATATGTTTAACTTGTCAACGTGTAAAAGCGGAGCATCTAGTACCTAAGGGTCCGTTGCAACCACTTGAGATTCGAAATGGAAGTGGGAACACATTACCATGGATTTCGTTCACGGGTCTTCCTACGGTTTCTCGAGGCATCAATGCTATTTGGGTTATTGTTGATAGATTAACCAAGTCGCTTTCATTTTCTTGCCGACATCGGAGACTTATTCCTTGAGCGTCTTGCTAGTATGTACGTGAATGAAATTGTGAGGTTACATGGCATGCCTGTATCCATAGTTTTGGATCGTGACCCAAGATTCACTTCAAGATTTTGGGTTAGCTTGCAAAAAGCTATGAGCGCAGATTACTTTCGATTGGCATACCATCCTCAAAGCAGACGGACAATCGAAAGGACTATTCAAACTCTTGAAGATTTATTAAGACTCTGTGTCCTAGACTTCAAGGGCGGTTGGGATAAGTATTTACCATTGGTGGAATTCTCCTACAACAACAGATTATCGAGCAAGTATAGGTGTGGCTCCATTGAAGCATTATATGGACGAAAATGTCGTTCTCAATATGTTGGGATGAGGTGGGTGAAGCAACATTGTTGGGACCGAGTTGAAATACGTATATCTCTAGAAAAGATTCAAATGATTCGACAACGTATACAAAGCGGCACAAGATCGACAAAAAGAGTTATGCGGATCTTCATCGAAAGGACGTGGAATTTAGTGTAGGGGATCATGTATTGTTGCATGAGTTGCTCCATGGAAGGGAGTTACAAGATTTGGGAAGAGAGGAAAGCTCAATCCACGATTTATTGGTCCATTTCAAATTCTTGACCGAGTAAGAAATGTAGCTTTATAGACTTGCGTTACCTCCAAGTATGTCTCGTGTTCATAATGTGTTTCACATATCTGTACTTCAGTAAATATGTGAAAGACCGAACCACGTTATAGAATTAGAACCGAACGAAATAGTAGAAGACTTAACGTATGAGGAGGTACTGTCAAGATCTTGGATAGAAAGGAGGCGGTGTCTACACAAGAAAGGTCATACCACAAGTTAAAGTTTTGTGGAGGAATCATGCTATAGAGGAAATGACACCGTGAATTGGAAAGCGGAAATGAAAGCGAGGTATCCTCACCTTTTGAAACACGAGTAAAAAGACGTCAATTTCGAGGATGAAATTTCATAAGGAGGGAGGTTGTAAGACCCCAACTTATTATTAATGAAATTTAATTTTTCTATTTATTATTTTGAAATAGTAAGGGTTGATGTGATTAATGTGGATAGTTAGGGGTAAAATCACGCAAATATTTCAAAATAAGCAAGTGGTTATAAAATATTCATTGTTGTCGGGGAATATTCGTTTGGTCGTGGAATATTAAATGCTTGTCGGGTAATATTAAATGACGGCCAGTAGCGACCATGTGTGGGCCCATGTTGGAAAGCGATTGGATGAAGAAAGCGACAAATATAAGTTGGTTAAAAATAACGGCGTAGTTAGTTTTACAGCTATTATCTTGTTAAAATACTCGGTGGTTAAAACACAAGGTAGATTGCAGTATTGCACAATTATTGATTCTTACGTAATAAGGCACTACTCGATAATGGTTACGATAATTCTTTATTCGATTATTTTATTTTATTGATTCAATAATTCTTTGCGTTGATATTTTATATTGTTGTTGTTTGATAATTGTCATTACACAATATTTTTCATTATCGAAGCAATAATTCATATTATCTGAATAATATTATTAGATAACATTATTGGCAATGTCTAGAAAGTTACATGTCAAGGAGAGGTTTGGTCACCTAATAATTGCGGCAAGATGAGGAGAAATTCTTATTGGAAAGCCCCTGCTCTTCCTGGAGGCTGCTGGTTGTCAATATTGTGATTACGTAATATTATTTGTGAATAATTAATTATTAATTCATATGATGAGAAAAATATTGATTTTATGTGGATATAGATGGAGAAAAATTTTAATGTGACAATTGTTGAAAATTGAAATTTTATCTTTTACGATAAGATAATTCATTTAAATGTATTATTATATTTTAATAATATAATAATTGTGATATTTTTACAACGAATGTGGGATATATGAGTATACGAGGAGGAAGAGTATTTTTGTTGCAATAAATGTTTAAAATATGTTAAACATGTCGATGGACCCCATTTATTGAATAGAAATTTGATTATAGCATTTGTAAAATCCTCCGTTTGGATTTTGGTCAATTTTGTTTGGAATTTGGAAAAACTTTCTTTTGTAAAGTTGTAGAGAATGGAATTTCCTATAAAAACTCATGAGATTCGAATTTTACGATGAAGGGCTATTTATTATGAATTATTGAAGTTAGAAGCTCAAAATAATTGATTTTGGAAGTTTAAAATATTTTAAATAATAAAAACGTTTTTTGTTTGTTTTGTGGGCTACAACATGTGCATAATGAGCTGAGATCGGATCTAGGAAGGTTGGCGTAGAAATCTTAATATATATATTAATATTTTATTAAATTTTCTGCTTTGGTGTTCTAAGCATTTTCCTATAAATAGGGTGCTTAGGTTAGAATTGAAAATCACACACGGCTGAAGTTTTCTCTCTATATTATCGAGCGTATTCTTGTGAGTATTTTGAGTATACTTTGAGTATTGTTAGACAGTGCAAGTTCCCTTCAGCACTATACCCGGTATTCCAGCTAGAAGTACTAATCTTTCGAGGTAAGGGATGTTATTTTCTTCTCAAATGATATTATTTCTTCAATATCATTATGCTGAAATATTGGTTGGAACTTTTTATCAAATTTGGAACTTTTTCATGTTAGGGTTACTATTCATGAGTTACTATTCACGAGTTACTATTCATGAGTTACTATTCACGAGTACTATTCATGAAGCGTGAAGATGTTTTTTTGTGAAATTTCTATCTTTTGGTGTCGGAGTTACTATTCACGATATCTGAGATTATTCACGTATACGACATTATTCACGAATCTCAAGACTATTCATAGAAAAATGAAAATTTTTCTTTTTCGTCTAAAATATCTATTACGGATACTAACTTTGATTGTATCCATGTTTTGATCATTCTTGAATTTTACACCCTATGATTATTTTTGAGGTATTTTTGACGTGGATAAAACAAAATACGAATCCTTAATCCTTAATCCTTGTCATTTTGTTTCTTTGGATTCGTTTCTTTAAAAATATTTTTCATAATCCTCGGTCTTAAATGATGATATTATTGAATATCTTTGGCTCAGTAGTAAAAGATGAATGATTTCTGAAGAATATCTTTGGCCCGTAGTGCAAAGATGAATAGGTGTTTAGATGAACATGACTAATCGATGAATATCTTTGGCTGTAGTGCAAAGATGAATGATTTTCGAAGAATATCTTTGGTAGTAGTGTGCAAAGATGAGCAGTGTTTAGATGAACATGATTAATCGATGAATATCTTTGGCTGTAGTGCAAAGATGAATATTTGATTCAGATGTATATTGATTGATGTTACAGGATAAAAGATAGAGCGATGAACTTTTAAATTCATACATAGAAGATAGTAGTTTGCATTCTCTACTTATCTCTTCTAATGAATTATTATTTCATCTGCGAATATTGATTTAAAATTTGTTGTCTATTGTATTCTATTAGATTTTTCCCCTGTTGAAGACTAATGTAATTTGTTGTATATTATCTTAGTCATAATATTCTTTCTTGGGCTAGTTGAGCTCACCCTTTTCCTTTTTGTTCCATTTTTCTTCTCGGGAGGCGAGAATATAAGCGAGTATTTAGTCGGGGTATGGAATGAAGGTTTTAGAAAGAATTGTTTAGTAGTCCTCACCATTTTTGTAAAATAATGTATCAATAAATGTGATGAGGATTTATTTGAGTATAGATATTGTCTAGAAGATAATATTTGTATTCAAACTCACATTTTTACTGTTGTAATAATAAAGTTGTAGTTGTTTCTGTACCATGTATTGACAACTCAGAATGGGTGATGTATACCTATTTTGGGGGCGTCACAGAAGGTATGCTTATTGGGTTTGTCTTAATTTTGAGCAACAATTTACTAGTCATTGCAAAAAAAATGTATTAAATATGCAACGAAAAAAAATTATTGCCAATGAATGTGGCCTATATTAGGCAACGAAATATAACAACAAAAAAGTTTTCGTTGCTGACGATGAGGAGAAATCTCATCAATGAAAAAAAAAAATAAAGGCGGTATTTTTTTTCCCGCCAACGATTTAGCAACGAATTTTTGCAACGACTTATGAATTTCATTACGAAAAATGAAAGCCTTTCATAAACTGCAACGAATGACAAATTCTGTTGCTAAACATGTATTTTTGGCAATGACTTTTGTGGGCAAGGAAATCGTGCCTTGCCAATTAGGGTTTTGTGTTAGCTGAAGAGGAGAGAAATCCGCGAAGAGCACGGAATTAATTGATTGATTGAAGAGGGGAGAACGACGGGTGAACGATTATTCCAATGACTCATGGCAGAACTCCTAGAATCCCAAAACTGTGTTAGGGTTATTGGGATTCTAAGAGCCTTCTTCTTGAGTCCTTCCACTCCTAGAATCCGGAAACCTTATTAGGGTTATTGGGATTCCAAGAGTCTTCGTGAGTGTTGAGAGAGAATGTCCTGAACCCTTTTACTGCTTTTTAGGTGGAATATCCAAGCCTTAAGTCACCAAAAGAGTCCTCCTCCTTCCTAGAATGAAAGGGGTATTAATAGAGTTTCGTGGAATTAAGTAGTCACATGCTAGGCACATGTTTTCAGGAAAATTCCAGAAATACCCTTTAGTCATTAGAATAATACCCATATTGCCCTGTCCTTCTAGCTACCAATCCAATCCCTCAATCAATTCCCAAAATGAGCCGCCTCCACGAGTCTTCTGCCTCGGGACACGTGGAGGTTTCTCTCGGGTCTAGCACATTTATTTCTGACCTCTCCGTCTTCATTTAATTAGGTTATGAAAACCCTAATTTGCGCATTTTATTAATAAGGTCGTGGAACCCTAATTGTGTATTTAATTTAATTAGGTCATGTGAACCCTAATTTTGCACTTGGGCCCAAATTTGCCCCCTGCGCGAGAGTCACATTCCCAAATAGACGATCGTGCAAGAATACTTCAAGCCTTTGAACGATTTTTGCGAGACTACGCTTTATAGGTCTTGAAGACAAGGATCCTAGAAGAGGGAACCCCTAGGGAACCAAACCCTTATGGTTAAACCCTCGGGAGGCAAACCGAAAAATCTTCTAAAAATCTTTCCATAGTTTGCCCAATATTTGTTTTCTTATTTTTCTGGAAATTAAGACAAGGAAGATCATTAAATTAATATTACCAAATCTAATAAAATCTTTCTTTTGGTAAACTAAATCTTTCCTTTTTATCAAAGAAAATCAAATCTTAATTTTATTTTGGAAATAATTTTTTTCTTTATTTGATTTTTGAAGACAATATCCTTCCTTATCATTATTTAGAAGGAAAAAGTTAAATTTCGAAATTTCCCTTTATATATTAGGAGAAAATCAAATATTTTTTATATATATATATTTAGAAAATTATATCTTTATATATTTCTATTTAGAAATAAATTCAAAGATACTTATCTTTTGGAAATTAGATTTAATCCTTCCCTTAATGGAAAAAAAGAGGGGTTGCTTCCTTTTCCATTGCAAATATACTTTGGGGGCTATACATGTATTCATATGTATGCATCTCCCAAGCCATTCACGCCTCCTTGCTTATTTTCTCTCTTCCTACAAGCTAGGAAGATCCTCAAGGGAGCAGCAAGAAAACATTCCCCAATCCGAGCAAGAGGTAACAAAGAGGATTCATCCCTATAGGGCCAAACCATAGGGGTTGAACCCTATAGGGTCGAACTCTATGAGGGACCCGAATGTGACACCCCCAAAATAGGTATACATCACCCATTCTGAGTTGTCAATACATGGTACAGAAACAACTACAACTTTATTATTACAACAGTAAAAATGTGAGTTTGAATACAAATATTATCTTCTAGACAATATCTATACTCAAATAAATCCTCATCACATTTATTGATACATTATTTTACAAAATGGTGAGGACTACTAAACAACTCTTTCTAGAACCTTCATTCCATACCCCACTGTATTTCGCTTATATTCTCGCCTCCCGAGAAGAAAATGGAACAAAAGGAAAAGGGTGAGCTCAACTAGCCCAGGAAAAGAATATTATGACTAAGATAATATACAACAAATTATCGTTAGTCTTCAACAGGAAAAATCTAATAGAATACAATAGACAACAAATTTTAAATCAATATTCGCAATGAAATAATAATTCATTAGAAGAGTTAAGTAGAGAATGCAAACTACTATCTTCTATGTATGAATTTAAAAGTTCATCGTCTATCTTTTATCTCTCGTAACATCAATCAATATACATCGGAATCAAATATTCATCTTTGCACTATAAAAGCCAAAGATATTCATCGATTGGTCATGTTCATCTAAACACTGTTCATCGCATGCACTACGGCCAAAGATATTCTTCAGAAATGATTCATCTTTGACTCTGAGCCAAAGATATTCAATAATATCATCATTTAAGACCGAGGATTATGAAAATATTTTTAAAGAAACGAATCCAAATTGAAACAAAATGACAAGGATTAAGGATTAAGGATTAGTACTTTGTTTTATCCACGTCCAAAAATACCTCAAAAATAATCATAGGGGTGTAAAATTCAAGAATGATCAAAAACATGGATACAATCAAAGTTAGTATCCGAATAGATATTTTTTATTTAAAAGAAAAATTTTCATTTTTAGGTGAATAGTCTACGATTCGTGAATAGTGTCGATACGTGAATAAAGATCGATATCGTGAATAGTAACTCCGACACCAAAAGATAGAAATTTCACAAAAAAATATCTTCACGCTTCATGAATAGTACTCGTGAATAGTAACTCGTGAATAGTAACTCATGAATAGTAACTCGTGAATAGTAACTCATGAATAGTAACCCTAACATGAAAAAGTTCCAAATTTGATAAAAAGTTCCAACCAATATTTCAGCATAATGATATTGAAGAAATAATATCATTTGAGAAGAAAATAACATCCCTTACCTCGAAAGATTAGTACTTCTAAATTTGGAATCTAGTATATAGTGTTGAAGGAACTTCAATCGCATCTAACAATACTCAAAGTATACTCAAAATACTCACAAGAATACGCTCGATAATATAGAGAGAGAAAACTTTAGTTTCTGGTGTGATTTTCAATTCTAACCTAAGCACCCTATTTATAGGAAAATGCTTAGAACACCAAAGCAGAAAATTTAATAAAATATTAATATATATATTAAGATTTCTACGCCAACCTTCCTAGATCCGATCTCAGCTCATTATGCACATGTTGTAGCCCACAAAACAAACAAAAAACGTTTTTATTATTTAAAATATTTTAAACTTCCAAAAATCAATTATTTCGGAGCTTCAGAACTTCAATAATTCATAATAAATAGCCCTTCTATTAGAAAATTCGAATCTCGCGAGTTTTTATAGGAAATTCCAGTCTCTACAACTTTACAGAAGAAAGTTTTTTCAAATTCCAAACAGAAATTGACCGAAATCCACAAACGGAGGATTTTACAGGCTATAATCAAATTTCAGTCAATAAATGGGGTCCATCGACATGTTTAACATGTTTTAAACATTTATTGCAACAAAAATACTCTTCCTTCTCGTATACTCATATATCCCACATTCGTTGTAAAAATATCACCATTATTATATTATTAAAATATAATAATACATTTAAATGAATTATCTTATCAGAAAAAGATAAAATTTCAATTTTCAACAATTGTCACATTAAAATTTTTCTCCATCTATATCCACATAAAATCAATATTTTTCTCATCATATGAATCAATAATTAATTATTCATAAATAATATTACAGAATCACAATATTGACAACCGTGCAGTTCCAGAGAAGAGGGGCTTTCAATAAGAATTTCTCCTTCATTTGCCGCAATTAGGTGACCAAACCTCTCCTTAGATGAACTTTCTAGACATTGCCAATAATGTTATCTAATAATATTATTCAGATAATATGAATTATTGCTTCGATAATGAAAAATATTGTGTAATGACAATTATTGAAACAACAATGAATATAAAATATCAACGCAACAATTATTGAATCAATAAAATAAAATCTTCGAGCAAGAATTATCGTAACCATTATTGAGTAGTGCCTTCTTACGTAAGAATCAATAATTGGTGCAATACCGTGTGCTATCGTGTTTTAACCCACCGAGTATTTTAACAAGATTAATTGTAATAACTACGTCGTTATTTTTAAACCACTTATATTTTGTCGTTTTCTTCATCCAATCGCTTTTCAGTTATGGGGCCCACACATGGTCGCTACTGGTCGCATTTAATATTCGACAAAGATTTAATATTCCACGACCAAACGAATATTCCCCGACAACAATGAATATTTTATAACCACTTGCTTATTTTGAAGTATTTGCGTATTTTACCCCTAACTATCCACATTAATCAAATCAACCCTTACTATAATAAATAGAGAAAATTAAATTTCATTAATAATAAGTTGGGGTCTTACACCGAACCCTTGGGACTCCATTCCTTCTTTTTGTCTTCGCTTTTCAATTTGCTTACTTGCATGTTTTCTTTTGAATTTCTCTTGACTTGCTTCCTCTATTTCTCTTTTCTATTTCAGGCAATTGTAGTCTTTCTTTGTTCCTGAGCCCCATCACCTTGATCATATCTTGGTTTTTTCCCTCAGAATTCATCAAAGAAGGCTATAATTTTTGCAACGAAAGAGGATTCATTCCAAGCAGTTGATTCGTGGAGCAATAGTACCTAGGAGGTAAAAGGGGAACAACCCCTAGGTAGCCGAGGCCAACATGGCCGAACCCTATAGAGGTTTTTTTTTAAGGAATGAAAGGAACAACCCCTAGGTGGCCGAAGCCAACATGGCCGAACCCTAGGGGGCCGAAGCCAACATGGTCGAACCCTATAGAGGATTTTTTTTTTTAAGGAATGAAAGGAACAACCCCTAGGTGGCCGAAGCCAATATGGTCAAACCCTAGGGGGCCGAAGCCAACATGGCCGAACCCTATAGAGGATTTTTTTTAAGGAATGAAAGGAACAACCCCTAGGTGGCCGAAGCCAACATGGCCGAACCCTAGGGGGGCGAAGCCAACATGGCTGAACCCTATAGAGGAATTGAAGTTTAAAAGAAAAAAAAATAAAGTTTTGGGGAAGCAGTTACTATTTGGATTGTAACTTTTGATCCGTTTGGAGTTTCGAGGCCCGTAATATATCAAAACAAAGCTAGCGACGAGCTCTATAAAATTCATCGCCTTTGGCCATGACATATGTCATTATAAGTCCAAAAGAGGCTCCAAAGGATGCTTTTGGGATGTCCGATGTTTTTTCAAAAATTTTTGAGAAATTTTTTCTTGTATTATTGTGATTCCTAACTCCTTCTGACATTGTTTCTTCTTCTTTCAGGTGTCTTTAAGGCTAAATATCTGCTTCTTCTTTGTCATGATATGCATTCTGCCGACCCAGGAATCACTAAGGAGGCCTCGTTTCTCAATGATTGGGAAAGGGCTCTCCTCCTTGGTCTTTCCGACGTCGTTTGGGAGCAAGTCCAGATTTATGACCGTACAATTCTTCCTCTGCTAGATAAGGAATGCTTGTTCCTATATGCAGTGGCTTGTGGAGGTTGGGATGACCTTCCCCATTCCGATCGCATTCCCCGTCTATGCATAGAGAAACAAGAGTACCCTTTCAGTTCCCTTCAGTTCTTGTCTGATTCATCTAGACTCCTTCAGGAATTTCATCATTGGATCGACGAGGTACTTGAATGTTGACTATGTGGGTATACTAAAGAAAGAGCTGTCATTCCTCAATACATCAAGCTATGCAGGGACATTCATATCCAACAAGACCATGGTGCTCCTCTACATGTCATTCGTATCCAAAAGGACATTCTTCATTAGTCACAGCTTGGGGGCATATGCACCTCTACTCTGGAGGACGTATGTCATCTACCCATCTACTAGTAAGCATTTTCCCCTGCGCGTGAGTCACGCCTTTGGTGAGATGATCGCACGTGTAGAAGTCTTGATTTCAGTGTCTGAACCCTTCGCGGGGCTTGATGTTTTGCAAGCCTCGAAAATGAAAGTCCTAGGAGAGGGAACCTCTAGGGGAGCAAACCCTAGAAGGGCGAGCCTTAGAGGAGCTCTCCTGGGATATTTTGAAAATCTTCGATCTAATCTTTCTTGCCCTCTCTTGAAATTTCTCTTTTCTTTAGAATCAAGAAGTCATTGAGAATCAAGAAGTCCGTAAAGGCATGATAGCCTCTAAGGTCTAATAGCATCGAAGGCCTGATAGCCTAGAAGGCCTAATAATCCCGAAGGCCTGATAGCCTCGAATGCCTGATAGCCATGAAGACCAAGCTTTAGGTATTCCTCTCTTCAATTCGATAGGTTATGGCCTTTAAATCATGAACTTTCGTAGTTTTTTCCATTTCATGTATCAGAAAATTCATGTACATATATTTCATGCAAACTAACACTTGAATCTATACTTTTTTTTCTTTTTTTAGTAAATCAGAAGAAATAATCAAGTATAAGTGAAAGTTTGACAAATTTATTGATAAATCAAATTACTTTTAACGAAAAGCATAATGTTTCATATAATAAATCTTTCTTTTGTCGAATAAAGCATAACGTTCACCACTTTTAGAGATAAAGTGCAACTTTCTTACTTTTGTCGAATAAAGCATAACGTTCAACACTTCTAAAGATAAAGTGTAACTTTTGGGGTTAAGGGCTTATACTCATGTGCCTCAATCACCATTCACTTTTGATGATAAAGTGTAACACTCGGGTGTCTCGTCACTTGGGTCGTCCAATTTCTTAGCAAGTACAGTCTACGAGGACTTAAAATCTGGTACCTCGTCACTTGGGTCATGCAATTTCTTGGCAAGTGCAGTCTACGAGGACTTAAAATCAGGTGCCTCGTCACTTGGGTCGTTCAATTTCTTAGCAAGTGCAGTCTACGAGGACTTGACCACCATTTAGAGTGGACCATCATCTTGGGTGGATTTTTTTTTAATTCGTCAATTCTTGTGCCTCCTCCCTTGGTCATCCAATTACTTGGAAAGGAATACTCCTGAGGACTTAAACCACCATTTTTGGTGGACCACCATCTTGGGTGGATTTTTAATTCATCTGTAGTTCAGTGGTTTTTCGATGGTAGAGCCAGTATTTGGGTTCTTGACTTCCGAGACTGCACTATGGGTGATAGTGTTGCACGTTTCTTCTCCTAGTTCAATCTCCTCGACCGCCAGCTTCTCATGGTATATCCTCTGCAGACTATAACAATCCATAGTGGAATGTCCTGCGTATTGGTGGTATACACAGAAGTCTGGTCTTCTTTTCATCTCTTCCGTCACAACCAACTGAGGCCTTGGAGGTTTCACCACTCCGTGCTCGACCCATTGTTCATACAGGCTCCTGAATGCCTTCTCGCTGCATGTGATAGCCTCTGGAACTGACATTCTGGTATACTTGTCCCCATACTTTTCTCTGCTTCGCTCAAATTTCTCATTCTTCTCCCTCTTGCCCCTTTGCGATTTTAACTGAGAATCCGCAAAAGGCACAGTTGCTGTCCTCTTGCTCTTCCATGTAACCATCGCATGGCTGATGGGAAATGTCATGATTCCCCCCAAGTCTTGTGCAAAAGATGAGAGGGTCACAAATGAATCACAAGCCTTGGTAATGAGGTGGGGTTTGAAGGCGTCTAAAGCACCATTGTTGCATATGCTAACCAATTTCTTTTCTTCAATTGGCTCTGTACACTTTTGTGCTTGGGCCCTGAACCTATCCACGTAATCTGACAGCTCCTCGTTTGGCTTCTTCTTGAATCGCATGAGCTCTACAATGGTTACCTATTTCTGCACATAGAAAAATTTCTTAAAAAATTACAATTTTAGATCATCCCAATCATGGACTGATCCCTTCTCCAAGTTGTAGTACCAACTGAAGGCATTATTCGTCAAAGTCTTGTTGAATTCCCTCATCAACAAGTTGTGATTATTCATTTCATCATATCCTAACCATAGAGACATCGACTCCACGAACCTGGCAATGTGTTCCCTGGCATTTCCCTTCTCCCCATTATATTTTGGAAATTCCGGGGGATGCTCGATATACCCTGTCGGGTAAGGTTGTCTTCGAATATATGCCGTGTAAGGTGGAGTAAAGTCTAACTCCGAAGGTCGGGATGTCTGCCTGTGAAATTGATTGATCACATTGATCATATCATCCTTTGTCACATATTTGCTCGTGGTATGGACTCTTTATGGTGTTGTGATGTATGGTACTGAAATTGGTTGATGTATACTGGCATCATGTAATTTTTGTATCGGTTGTATTTATGGGTTGGTTTGTTGGATGAGGCTTAGGATGGTTGGTATCTGCACTTGTGAAAATGCGGGGATAGTGGTCGGAATGATGTTTGTTTGAGGCTGGATGACTTCCAGTCTGGGTTATGGCACGTCACCACTGTTCTGAAGTTCCAAGTGGATGATTGGAGCAGACTGATTCTCCATCAATGGAGATGCAGTCTGATTCTCCTTATTGATGTTATCATTGTTGTTGTCCTCCACTCCCGCTTGTTCTCCTTGTGAATTGTCTGGGAACATGGCCATGAAAGCGGGGATCTGCATCAACTGCTGATGGAAATTTCTCATTTCCTCTGCATCCCCAGCATCATAGCCATCATCATCCCTTGTCCTTCCTGTGCTTTCTTCAACGCCTTGAGCATCTCCAGTTGCACAACATTTGCTTGCTCTCCACTTCCTTCCCCACCTGGCCTTCCTGCGCCTGTCTGCTTGACATTCATTGGTTGTTGATCAGCCATGTATGGTGATGTTAAACTTCCTTCCGAAGTGTCTTCAACGATGGGTTGATCGATATTTAGATTCACGCCTTGGAAAGCTTGACTTGCTTGCCTTAGAACTAGATCCGGTGAGGTAATGTTATTTGTTGGTGAAGCTCTTCCTGTTGTTCTCCCACTTCGAGTTGTGGGCATACCCTTCACGAATCCTACACCTCCCCAGCAGGGAAATCGTGCCTTGCTAGTTAGGGTTTCGTGTTGGCTGAGGAGGAGAGAAATCCACGAAGAGCACAAAATTGATTGATTGATTGAAAAGGGGAGAACTACGGGTAGACGATTATTCCAATGACGCGTGACAGAACTCCTAGAATCCGGAAACCGTGTTAGGGTTATTGGGATTCCAAGAGCCTTCTTCTTGAGTCCTTCCACTCCTAGAATCCGAAAACCTTATTAGGGTTATTGGGATTCCAAGAGTGTTCCTGAGTGTTGAGAGAGAATGTCCCAAACCCTTTTACTGCTTTTTAGGTGGAATATCCAAGCCTTAAGTCACCAAAAGAGTCCTCCTCCTTCCTAGAATGGAAAGGGTATTTATAGAGTTTCATGGAATTAAGTAGTCACATTCTAGGCACATGTTTTCAGGAAAATTCCAGAAATACCATTTAGTCATTAGAATAATACCCATATTGCCCTGTTCTTCTAGCCACCAATCTAATCCCTCAATCAAATCGCAAAACGAGCCGCCTCCACAAGTCTTCTGCCTCGAGACAAGTGGAGGCTTCTCTCGGGTCTAGCACATTTATTTCTGACCTCTCCGTCTTCATTTAATTAGGTTATGGGAACCCTAATTTGCGCATTTAATTAATGAGGTCGTGGAACCCTAATTATGCATTTAATTTAATTAGGTCATGTGAACCCTAATTTTGCACTTAGGCCCACAACTTTATAAGTCGTTGCCTGAAAAATTGTTGCCAAATGTCTATTTTTTTGTAGTGAATCTTGCAGTTGTTTGATATATATATATATATATATATATATATATATATATATAGGCCATGTTATTGTTTGATTTGGGTAGACTGATATGTGGACTATCAATCCATGCTAGTAGAACACCAAAATTATAAACAGAATCAAAGATAACGGTGGTCAAAGTAGGGTTGATTAAATCATCGGATGAAGATTACGGGCAACCCGTAAATCTTCAAGGCGCTTTCTTGATCAAGATACTTGATAAACTCAAATCTTAATTTCGTGATGTTGTTAGACTGATTTAGTGTATGATAATTCTACCCTGACATCTCTACTACATGACTGAACCTTTAGATTACATTAAGTAAGAGGATCAAAGTTATAAGGCTCTAAAAAGGGTACCATGAACTATTCTTCATTTCTAGGTAACCCAGAAATGAAGAACAGCCACTAACAACCACTTTGATGGCTTATAACTCTCTGTTGTGATCTGGCCATGAAATTCATTCATATATATATATATATATATCATAATCAAATCATATATAAACAGGAATATCATTCACATGCTTTTTCCTAACAGATCTGGCCTTGAAATTTGTTTAGAGTTGTAGTACTACATCAGTGCTACAACATTAACATCTTAGCTGCCCAGAAAACATTAAGATCAAGAAATGGTGACTGGTCAAACATGGTAACTTGAACACTGACATGAATGTTCTTGAGGGTCTCAAGAACACCTATAGCGACAGTTTTGTCGCTATAGCCACTTTTAGCAACAGTTTCGTTATAAAATTAATTATTTTATTTAAAAATTAGAGAAAAATAGTTTTTAATTCTTAAAAATTCATAATAAATTTCTAAAAATTATTTTAAAGCTTGAAAATGGTTTTTAATAATCTGGAGTATATTTCATTAATATTTTAATATTTTTGAATATTAATGGTATTTAATTTTTTAATTAATATATTAAATAAATTACTTAAAAATGATTTTAATATTTAAAAATCATTTGAAAATATATTATAGTGTAAAAATTATTGTAAGTTATTTTTAATGACTTTTAATATTTTGTGATTAATTTTATTAATAAATTAATATTAATGATAATTGATTTATTTAATAATTATATTAAATAAATTATGGAAAAATAGTTTTAATGGTTTATAAATCATATAAAAATGATTTAAAGGTTATAAAAATATTTGAAGTTATAAAATATAACTTTTGATATTTTGTCATGAATTACATTAATATTTTAATATTAATGGCGGTTATTTGATAATGGATTTAAATGTTTAAAATTTATTTAAACGTGATATTAAGGTATTAAAAATACTTTGAGATATTATAAATAATTTATAATATTATGACATGGACTTCATTAATATTTGAAATTAGATAAATATTAGTGATAATGGAATATTGTGGTATTTAAATCATATAAATATGATAGTAATGATGACAAATCATGATAAATGATAATAATTACTTAAAAATTATTATGAGCTTTGGAAAAATATTTTTACTGAATAATAAATTATTTAAGTTAGTTATTAAACGTTTAGACAGAGTCTTAAGGAAATTAGGCTCGAGAATTGACCGACTAGGCTGTTGGGATTGTGACGCCCCCAAATTCGAGTATCTTCCAACCTGACAGATGGTGCTATACGGTACTCATAACTGTACATTCATTCTATTGAAACAACATTAAAATGTGTGTATCAACGACATTCTTATTACATTAATAATAATACATCTCGTTCTCAAGTTCTGAAATCGTTAAATTCTTTGTTCATCATTGTGACGCCCCCAAATTCGGGTATCTTCCAACCCGACAGATGGTGCTACACGGTACTCATAATTGTACATTCATTCTATTGAAACGACATCAAAATGTGTGTATCAACGACATTATTATTACATTAATAATATTACATCCCGTTCCCAGGTTCTAAAACCATTACATTCTTTGTTCATCATTCTATAATATATACAACTTACTAGTTTATTACAAGGTAAACTAATCGTTCAGCTTCGTCTTGCCCCTATCCTTGTCAGATCCCTCAGTTCGTTCGGTCCTAGCTGCATTCATATGGTTCAAGCAAGAGTGAGCATAACAAGCTCAGCAAGTACAATAATTTCTTTTAAAAACCATGCTTGAAACATAGGAATCGTATATCTTCAATAATTGAATAATAGTTATGAAGTACTACCAATAATTCAAAATAACATTTCTTTTCCTTCAAAACGTTTTACAATAACAATTTTCAGTAAAACATCAATTCTGGCTCAAGACCATGAGCATTTTATAATTTCTTTAAAAAGGACAACCCAACACTAAGTCTGTAAGTCCGACATAGCTTACGAGCACTTCTGGGTGATCAGCCCATAGTACTCTATGTTGATCAACACTACATCCATTAAACGTATGTACGTTTAAGTTTTGGCAACCTCACGTTCCCATCAAATAATCGATGAAAAATACATTTGTTTATTCATACACAGGCTTACCTTGAATCCGTACCAAACAATTGGCGTAGGATAGCGTTAACAATTCTATATTGAAAGACTTATAAATAAATCAATCAATCTTCAAGATTAGTCTAGTCGAGTTAAAACTGGCATCCAGAAAACTTGGCTAACACGAAGGTTAGACAAGCGTTTAAGAAAAAAACTTGCCTTGATTCGCTATAAAGATAATAACGTTTCCTTTCAGTCTGTACGGTCTCTACAACACATAACCACATAACATACCACATTAGGTCATGAATGAACATACATGGTTCCTAATGAATCTTACCCTTCTTCTCAATATAATCCTATATTAGATTTGTTATTTATTGGTTCTGGCTTATCGTTATAACTTACATCATTCTTACCAACTTCTTTCTCTTCTATGTCTTACTTGGATTTACTTTATTAATACAACTCGTTTTGAGTTAATCATCCTTCCTCACGGCTTACTAACATCCTTACGTTATTAATCGAAACTCGATCGTCATTTGTTAAGTACACTTTATTGCATACCGTTTATGTTCACGTATTACTTAACAACTTTTAGTTGTAACTCTTAACGTTATAGGACTTATCTTTATTGAATACGGTTCACGTTCCTTATACTTTACGTTCGTCGTTTAACTACTCATTAAACAACATTAAATTCCTAAATTCATCCTTTATAATGTTGATTTAGGAAAGGTCTTATCATGTTCATTAAGTAATTACATAACCCATAATTGGTATTGCAAACCATTGGATTCATAATCAACTTGGTCAACAAATTTCTATAGCCGGCTTAACACATTACGTTGTTCTCATTACGTTCATCTTCAATTGATTATTAACCTTTAATTATCATACATTAAGTGTCTAACAATGCCTTAACAATGTTATATTATCACCTTATTTAATTACTAATGAGTTATCTTTCCTTCTATACTTGTAAACATTCTTGTCTATCAAAACTCTGGGACTGGCCCCGCGGCGCCACTTTTAGCTCTTTATCTCGTATGCTGCATTTGAGTTAGCGATAGGTAATGACATTGTGTATTCAGCATGCTATGGCCAACTCTGGCTTTAGAAAATTTCTGACTTTTGAAATTTTGTGAACTTCCCGGACGCATAACTTCTTCGTTATAAGTCCGAATTGGCTCGTTCAAAAGCCTACGGTTCAAAAATTACATAATCCACACGTTCATGCAAGAATTTTATTTATTTGACTTCGTTTGCTAAAATTTCACTTATTAGTTCATTTTTAACGAAAACGATAAACGTTCGTGAACGTTCAACGCTCGTTTCTTCGTTCTAAGTCAAAATTCGGTCATTTTTGAATCCGCAACTATATAATGCCAAATATGACTTGTCTCCATCGAAAACCAACGTTTTCGACTTCAATCTCAAAATACGACTTCCATTTTGAGAATTTTACGAATTCGACGATTATCGTCCAATCGTGTGAATTCCGGCAAAACTATATTCTTAATGATTCTAAATGGATTTTAATCAACATATGATCATTACTAGTGACTTATTAAACCAACTTATAATCAAAGTAGGTTTTGACTTATTCTCATAAGTCTTTGACTTATTTAACTTATGAACTATAAATCCTCATGCTCATGACTTATTAAGAACTTAAGTCCACTAATCCATGTTCTCATGCTATGTTCAACATACTAATCATCATATGACAAACATATGATAAGTTCTTCATGGTTCTAGCAACTTATTAGAGTTCAAGTTGCTTATTCAATTATTCGGCTTAAGTCCATTCATAACTCAATTCTTATATGATCTTGGCATACATGTTCATTAATTACACTCCCCTTATCATCCTATTATGATAGAGATGGAAGAATATTGGACACAAGATTATTACCTTTGATGTCTAACTTCTTCTTCTTGGAAAATCTAACAAAGGAAGCTTTGACTTAAAAAGTTCTTATTCTCTCTACCAAATAAGTTACTTTATATTGAGTGGAGTTGGAGAAAAATTGAACAACCAACAAATGAATTTAAGCTTGGTATTTATAGGCAACTTAAGGTTAGGGAAAAATGGTCAATAATACCATCCCACCTCCTTAATAACCTCCTCAATCCTCCACCTCCTTACTATTCATAACCTAGCAACTAAGTAAACTTGCTAGTCACAACACTTGCTCATCACAACACTTGGGCATTACACAAAGTTCTTGCCCATCAAGTCTACCCACTTCATTCTTGGTTTGCCCCATGGATCATGGATTACTCATTGGGCTTTGTTAATAATCTAGCTATATCCCTATTGGGCTTATACTTCCATAGTTTGGACTTATGACTTATCAAACACTTGGGCTTGATTGTCACATTCTATTGGACTTATACTATTAGGTTAATAATCCTACAAGTCCATTACCTTTATTAAACAACTTAACATTTATACCCCACGTATAATCTTCGTATGCTAACTCGTATATTAATTCATAATATACGTTATCTTATTCTTCATACATGATAGTATAACACGTCGTATTATACTTACATTCATTACTTCATACAATGTTTACACATCATATGATTACAACCTCCATTCCTTAACGCTTAATAAACCTAACGTTCCAAATTAAGTCCACATGCGAAATATTAAGTTTTCCATACTTAGATTATTATTACATAATCAATATCGCCTTGATATTATAACGTTACGTATTTCTCGGAAGTTCAAATATTAATTCTCGAGCAGAAATACGTGAATAGTATTTTTGAAAAAAAATTCCTAGAAAGCTTTTATTTTCGTCTTGGAAATTCAGACACTTTAATTCTATCACGTAGCCAAAATACTACGACATTCCGCTATGTCTAGGTCATAGAACGACCCTCAATTAGCTTACTCCATAAATAATCAATTAAATTTTCATTTAATCCACATAATAAAAATAAAAATTTAATTCTCAAAAATCCAAATTTTCTGGGGCATTACAAACATAATATAATTCATACAAAATACTAGTCTATTACAGAATAAACTAATCATTCATCTTTGTCTTACCTTTATCTCTACTGGAACCCTCGTTTCGCTCGACCTTAGCTACAATCATATGATTCAAGCAAGAAGTGCGTATAACTAGCTCAACAAGTCTAACAATATATTATAAAGATACCACTTTGAGAATTATATGATTATTCTTCAATAACTGAACAACAGTTATGAAGTACTTTGAAACATTGAATAGCATTTCTCATTTCATAAAATAATTTCGAAGTCCATATAGTAACTTGAAAATTCTGAGTAGGTCCGTAGACCATGAACATTCTCTTTAGCTTTTATTCATGAAAAGGACAACCCGATACTAAGACCGTAAGTCCGATATTTCTTATGAGCACTTCTAGGTAATCAGCCTATAGTACTCTATGTTGATCAACACTCATCCGTTAAATGTATTTACGTTTAAGTTTTGGCAACCTCGCGTGCCCATCGAATAATCGATGTGAAATATATTTGTTTATTCATACTAAAGCTTACCTTGACTTCGTACCAAATAATTGGCGTAGGATAGCGTTATCAATTCTATACTGAAAGACTTGGAAATAAATCACTCAATCTTTCAAGATTAGGCTAGCCGAGTTAAAACTGGCATTGACCCTTTCTTTAAAACCATTCATGCATCTTATAACATGAATCACTGAAAACCTAACTAACATGAAGGCTAGACAAGCATTAAGAAAACTTGCCTTCAACGCCTGCTACATTAAAATTACTTTTCCTTTGAGTCTTTACGGTCTCTACAACACATAACCACATAACATACCACATTAGGTCATGAATAAACATACATGGTTCCTAATGAATCTCACCCTTCTTCTCAATCTAATCATGTATTAGGTTTGTTATTATTGGTTCTGGCTTACCGTTATAATTTATATCATTCTTACCAACTTCTTTATCTTCTATGTCTTAAGTGAATTTACTTCATTAATAAAGGTCAATTCGACTTATTAATCTTCCTTATGGCTTACTAACGTTCTTACGTTACTAACTGAGACTCGATCGTTATTGGTGAAGTACCAACGTTGAATACCATTCATGGTTTAATTACTTACCCTTCACGTTCTTCGTTTAATTATTCTTAAACCATACTTAAATTCATACCGTCATCACTATAAAAGTGATTTAAAGTGAGTCTTATCATGTACATTAAGTACATGTACATTCTACTATTTGTTCCTAATCAATTGGAATTACAAAAACTTGGTCAACCAATTTTTCCTTTGCCGCCAGCGACGACAGCATCCTTTTACTATAGTGGTATAGGCCGGTATCACTTTCTAGTTTCCAACTCTCGATCTCGGCGCTGCGGCTCGAGACTCATGCTCACGGTGGTATACCAGAAGCGCGACTTTGATAGCCACTCAAGCCGGCTTTCCGAGTCTTCCAAAAGCGCGACTTATAGATCTTTCTCTGGCGCTGCGACACCAGACCTCAGTACCAGAAAAATTTAATAGATTTCTTACTTAAACGAATTTCCCGGACTCTTACATTATTCATTTTAAGTCTGAATTGGCTCGTTCAAAAGCCATTAGCTCACAAATCATATACTCTATATGTTCATGCAAGAATTTTTAATTTTCAAATCCGTTAACTCAAAATTCACCTATTAGTTCATTTTAACGAAAATAATAAACGCTCGTGAACATTCAACACTCGTTTCTTTGTTCTAAGTCAGAATTCGGTCATATTCGAGTCTGTAACTCTAGAATGCCAAATGAGACTATACTCCATCAAAAACCAACGTTTCCGAGCTCAATGTCAAAATTTGACTTCCATTCCGAGAATTTCACGAACTCGACGATTATCGTCCAAACTGGTGAATTTCGCCATAACTTTGTTACTTAAGATTTGTTCATCATTTCAAATGGATTCATTCCATCATACTAACATCTTAACATACATATTTCATTAACTTATATACATGATAAGTTCTTACTTGTTCTTCATAAGTTTATAACTTATATGATTATGAATTGCTTATTCATGACTTATTAAGGCTTAAGTCCTTTAATTAATCATTCCTACTTCTTCTTAGCATACATGTTCTACCACTACTCACTTCTTTAACAATTAAAGAGAAAGAGAATCATGGTTTAGGTTCTTTCCTTTGAAGATCACTTGATTAAGCTTTGTTCTTCTTCTTGCTTCTTGAATTACAAAGTCTAACTTTTCTAGCTTTTCTAGCTTTTTCTCTCTAACCAATAAGTACTTATAATGTTGGATGAAATAAAAGCAGCCAACAAATGAGCTAGTATCCTTCTATTTATTGAAATCACAAAGTGAGGGCTTAATAGTCAATAAGCCATCCACTTCATTACTATTCCTAGCTTAGCCATCAAGTTTACTTGATCACCACATTTACTTGGCCATTACTTAACTTACTCATCAAATAACTTATCCTTTACTTAGCCATTAAGTTTACTTGCTCATCAAATAACTTATTCTTTACTTAGCCACCAAGTATAAGCACTTTACTTAGCCACCATGTATACTTGCGTATCACAACTTTTATCCTTTGCTTGCTCACCACTTTGGGTCACCCATGGGTTGCCCCATGGGTTTTAACCATCTGATAACCCATTGGTTCTTACTTTGGGCTTTTAACTTAATTAACTTAACTTATACTTTGGCTTGCATTAAACAAACATTGGGCTTGTTCATTAATTCATATTGAACTTATCCATTCCTATAATTGGGCTTTATCATAATTCCAATTGGACATTACAATTTCCTACACAATCCTACAATCCTACAAGTCCAATACATTTGGCTTAAATCCTTATAACGTATAATCTACATATTAATCTCGTATTCCACTCGTATACTTATTCATATACGACATACCATCATTCATACATACTTGTATAATACCTCGTATCATACTCATATTCATTACCTCGTACAATACCTACGTATTATACGATCATCGCTTTAATTCATTATACGCATTTCAATTCCTTCTTGAAAATCACTTTCCCTATTCGTTAGGTTTTAAGTCCGCAAACGAAAACTTCATTTGCCATAACTGAAATATTATTAGATATTTCATCTCATCTTAGAATTCTATCATTACGCGTTTCTCGGAAGTTCAAAAATAATTCTTGAGTAGAAATTAGTGAATAATGTTTTTACGGAAATTTCTCAGAAAACTTTTATTTTCGTCTTGGAAATTTAAACACTTTAATTCTACCACGTAGCTTAAAATCCTAACCACATTCGCACATTCTAGGTCATAGAACGACCTTCACATAGCTTACTCATATAAATAATCAATTAAATTCATTTAATCCACATAATCAAATAAAAATTTAATTCTCATAAAAATCTGATTTTCTCGGACGTTACATTCTTCCCCCCTTATAAGGATTCTGTCCCCAGAATCTCGCTACAATACATAAATAAATGAGAAAAAATTTTCTTCATTTTAATCTCGAGTTCCCACGTTACTTCTTCGGCATTGTGGTTCCTCCATTTCACCTTCATCGAAGGTAATATCTTATTTCACATGACTTATACCTTCTTCTTATCAATAATCTGAGTTGGAAGTTAAGCATTTACTAACACATTACGCTATCTTTCTTTCATATTTGGCCAACCCAATTTTCGTCGAAGGTCTTAATACATCTCAGTACTTCTTGGATGTATCGAGCACCTCGAACTACGGCTTCACTCACTATTTTTCTTAATCCTTATAATTATTTGGAACTTAAATTCCTCCTTCAAAACAAGATTATACTTGGTCTTCACTTCATCCTCTATCCTCTTTTTCATTTACTTGCATTCCTCGTTACCTAGTTGTACTTCCTTAACGCGTTCCATTTTTGTGGATTGAGTCTACATTGTGAATAATATTTCTACAACTTCATTCCATAATTTAACTTCTAACTCCGTTCTCGCCATCTCCATTATTAACTCATTCTGAGTCGTTAACATTGATAGCTTTTCCCTACACTTCCTACTTAACGCGTCGGCTACTACATTTAGCTTCCCTATATGATATAAGATATCACAGTTGTGATCCTTTATCCATTCTCATCACCTTCTCTACCTCATATTCAACTCCTTCTATGTGATGATATATTTCAGACTCTTATAGTCCGTGTATATCTCACACTTCTCCCTCGTATAAATACTATCTTCATATTTTTAATTCAAAAACTACAACTGCTAATTTTGGACCATAAGTAGGATAAACCTTCTCATAATCCTTTAACTGGCGTGATGCATACGCAATGACCTTGCCATGCTACATGAGCACACAACCTCATCCTCTATACGAAGCATCGCTATAAATTACAAAGTTCTCCATATCATCTTGTAAAGATAATACAGGTGCCTCACTTAACCTTCCTTTTTAGTTCCTGAAAACTCTTTTTCTCACTTCTCATTTCCAACATACTTATCAATTACAAATCTGTATATCTTTTAAGCTAAAATTCACACTTAGTGAATTCCGTATCCAACTTCTCCCTCTATATTGTTTCTCACACTATCTTCAAATGTTCAGCGTGATTTTCTGGCGTCTCAGAATAGACTAGAATATCACCAATGTTCATTACAACACACTTGTCCAAATATTATTTGAACACTCTGTGACGCTAATGGTACTTTCAACCATAGCACCTCACAAGAGTACCTATCAATTTGCCACCGACTTGCTCGACGCCCCTTACGAAAAGTCTAACTTCAGTACCTTAGTCAACCTAAACGACATAACCACAAACTCGTATTAACCATAACGAGTTCTGAACGTCGTCTTGGGTACCTCCTCCTTCCTTACTTTCAACCGACAATACCCCGTACACAAATCTATCTTAAAGAAATACTTTGCCCCTTTCAACTGATCACATAGATCATCGATCCTGGGCAATGGGTATTTATTCTTAACCGCTAACTTACTCCTCTTATAATAGTCGATACGCAAACGTAACAACTCATCCTCTTCCTTAACATCCTCCTAACTTGCGTCATGGTTAGATAACAAGAACGTCCCAGTGATTTATTACCGTAAAATACTACCTTGGGTTTTCTTAGAAAACCGAAGACTCGTACGTTTCCTTTGATAATTTATTAAAGTTTTATGGTTAATTAACCCATTCATATCGAGAATTACTTCAAATTCTCTCAACCTCATTGGTACTTATCTACCGATACTTTATTACTTCTATTATCCATGAAACAATTCCCATGAATATATTCAACGAGAGTTATTTCCTCATTCTCTACCTTAATCACTTAGCAAATTCACATGCTATAAAAGAACAAGTAGCACTCCAATCAAATAGCACATAAGCATTTATTGTATTATCTGTAATGATACCTGTTACTACATCTGCTGATGCAACCGCATCTTTGACCATCATATTAAAAGTGCGGGCTATAGGTCTACCCGACGATGGTGGTCCAGTAATGGCTAACTTACCACTACTAACACCCTTACTTTGCACTGACCCCTTCTTTGGGCAATTTCTTGCCATGTGGTCCATCGACCCACATACAAAACAACCATGATTTTTCTTAGGATTAGGACAATTGGGTGATATATGACCCTCCTATCCACAGTTATAACAAACCAATTTCCCTTTCAGACAGACTCCTAAATGAGTCTTTCCACAAGTCATACATGCTTCGATTCTACGCTTTGGATCCCCTTGTCCCAATCCAGTATTCCCAGAGTTAAAATTCTTTCTTTTTGGTATACTGCCACTACCACTGACACTCTCTGCCTTGGTTCCTCCCTCTCCCTTGCTCTTATTCTTTCTCTCTTTTTGGTATTGGGTCAACTCCTCACTACCACCTACTGCAATAATCGCCTTTTCCATAATGGTCCCATAGGAAGCACTCTAGAACACAAAAATCCTACTATAGAGTCAGGGTTTTTGGCCCTGCTCAAACCTACAAGCCTTCCTCTCCTCAGTGTCCACTTAGTGTGGAGCAAACCTTGCCAATTTGTTGAATTTGGCTGCGTACTGGGGAACCGTCATGTCCCCTTGCTTAAGTTCTAAGAACTTAATCTCCATCCTCCATTGCATGCTTGTAGAGAAATAGTTCTTGAAGAATACTTTCTTGAACTATTCCCACATAACCGCATCTGTTCTAGCCCCACCCTGGTGAGCCTCCCACCAAAAGTTAGCTTCCCCTTTCATCATATAAGTTGCAAAAGAAGTCTTTTGCGCCTCAGCTACATTTATAATACCAAATGCCTTCTCTATTTCTTTTACCCATGTTTGGGCCTCTAATGTGTCCGTTGTTCCTTTGAACTCTGGCGGACCTATGCTTTTAAATTCTTTAAAGGTAGTCGTTCTGGCTACCCTAAGTCCCGCGGATGCTCTACCCCCGGTTTGATTAAATGCAACCGTTAATAAATTAACGAACTCTTGCATAGGGTTGTTTTGACCCCCTTGGTTATCATTATGTGATTCCGCTTCCTGATTACGTTGTCTTCTTCTTGGCAAAATTTTCTGATTAAATAAATAAAATTTCATTATTATATATTTGATAAGTAGGTTTGATACCTACTTATTGGATATCAATTCATAAGAACTATGCCCATCTCAAGTACATTTTAGTATATTTGTAGTTGCATTTCATGTTATTTTGCATTGCACGTAATGAGAATTCCTCTAGTGTAAAAATGCAGGAAATGGTATAGGTCGGTGTTGGTAGGTGGCAATGAGACTAATGGAAGCATGACACGAGGGACGAGTGGAGAAAAGGAACTGAGCATTGATGGACAAAGAAGTAATAGCAGCATGTCAAAGAATCAATAGCAGCATGTCAAAGAATCAATAATGACGCATGACAAGGAAGCGAAAGAGAGAACTCGAGGATGCAGAGACGCATGAGGAAGGCTACCGTGACACTAGATAAGCTGGAACACACGCGCCCGTGCCATCAGCCGAAAGAAACTTATTTTGCATATTCGCTTACTGCACTGCTTTTATATAGGGATCGGTGGCGGTGCGCGCTGGCCATCATCATTGTTGTTGTTTGACTTTATTTTAATTTTGAAATTTGAAGCGTAACTTAGAGGGGGGGGGGGGGGTTCAATTAGGGCTTATATATTCGACGTATTTTCATTATGTAAAGGATATTCCACCCCTTGGGGGATCACGTAGCTAATATTGCTTTCTTCTCTTTAATATCCATATTAGATTATAGTAGTGATTTTTAGAGTTGATTAGATTGAAGACTTGAAGCAATTGGAAAGCATCAGAGATTCCATCTTGGAGCAGGAGAATAGATTTGCATTTCAATTCTCTATACTTAACCTCTCTTTGATTTATATTTGTAATTTTATGATGTTTATTCAATATGTGGATGGTGGGTTTGATTCAACTATGATCTAAACTCTATTTTGGGATTGCAATGGATTCTATTGCTTAGTGTAATCTGATATACTTCATTGTTAACCTTATTGATTTCTATGGGATTGTCTATTAAGATTCATGCTTATTTGCTTAGTTGATTGGCCATCAATTACTGTGATAACCCATATGAACTTGAAAGATGAAGTATGGGTTTAGATTTGATCTTGATAGTTTGTGATTGTATATTCTACATTATGATGGGATGTATGATTTGTGTTTCGGATAGACATATACCGAGGCATCGCTCATAGTCAATTGAGAACTTGGGCTTAAACCCTAATTATTTGTAAATCACATAGACATATAGTGGTTTAGGTAATTTGGGTGTTCATGTGTATTCCTTCAACTGGGGATTATATTTTATATGGGTATGGTACATTTAGATATGGTTGTACTTTACTTTCATGTTCTCGACTAGCAATCCAGTGAAAGTAATTTGGCTTAACAAGGAGTGCGTTGATTTAAATTATTCAATAGATGAAATTGTAATCTCAGGTCTTCATTATCCAGTCTCAATCTAGGAATAGTTAGATTTATTTAATTGCACAGTTTAAATATAAAATATCAAATCATTCGTTTAAATAAGACTGAAATGGTTATGGGCTAGTGCTTGGTAAATTTTATTAGTTAATTCTCCGTGGGAACGATACTTTACTTACTTTTTATTACTTGTTGACCGTGTATACTTGCACGCATATATTGATCGGTAAAACGACCAATAATATTTACTTACTTAGTTATTATTCGCCAAACAAAAACTCATACCATAACAAATCATATTAAATGAAAACTTCATTACATTTATATGTTTCTTCATAGTTTTAAAACTATTTACAATTTGCTTCCACAGCCAAAGCTATTACATTTTTATCCCGCAATTGAACTTCACAAAAGTTGGGATTTACAAAAAAGACTACCCTTTTATACAAAAGAGGGTTTTACTTCACTACACACATATTTATAACTCTAAACTTCTAATAATGCATAACAGCATCCTTGTGTTTCTCATTTACAAGAATCGACACAATATCCCGACTAATAGTATGTCGAGTTTGTCCCGACTCAATGGAATAACAAGCAATTTTTAGCTTGAAATCCTCATGAGCACTCTCATGGATGTAAGACATTCATGCTATCTTCTGGTCTCTTTCAACCAATTTCTTACGAAGCTCATCGGCCTCTTCCTTATAGTCCCTAGCCTTATTTATCATAAGCAGATTTTCATCGTGCTCTTACTCAAAATTTGCTTCTGCAGACTCCTTTGCTTCATGGAGATAACTAATCTCTTTATTCTGATTCTGCACAACTGTACGCAGTTGCACATTCCTGTTAAGCACTTCCAGATACAATGCTCTCATTGCATCTAGATGTGTTGACTCTTGTGTAGGTACCACCGTATTAATTGATGTTACCTCCATTTCTTCATCCACATCGATCATCATATTAAGATATGATGCTACATCTATATCTCCCTCGGAGTAGTTCTCCTCAGAAATGTATGTACTCCTCTGGCTCTGACTCTTCTAGAATCACTAATGGTACCTCCGCCACTGGCATAGGTACAGGCTCTACTCTGTTCACAGTTTCTTCACTCCCCACGTGTATATTTCTATACATTAAGCTATCAATCGAGATCTACAATAACACATAACATGTTGATTAGTACATAATACACAATAATATCAGCACAAATCACATTTAATTTATTTAGGGTTAATTTCCATCTTTTAAATCTTTTGGTACTGAGTTTCCTTAATACCTTATTAACTCATTCAACTTAAGTAAATCTCGAGTTTACTTCCTTTGGACTTTTCCTTCCCTAACAAGGTTATTAACCTAAGGTTCTTCCCCCCTTAAGTTTTATAACCTAATGCTTTGATACCAACCTGTGACGCCCCCAAATTCGGGTGTCTTCCAACCAGACAGATGGTGCTACACGGTACTCATAAATGTACATTCATTCATTAAAACAACATTAAAATGTGTGTATCAATGACATTTTTATTACATTAATAATAATACATCCCGTTCCCAGGTTCTGAAACCGTTACATTCTTTGTTCATCATAATATAATTCATACAAACATACTAGTCTATTACAGATTAAACTAATCATTCATCTTTGCCTTGCCTTTATCTCTACTAGAAGCCTCAGTTTGCTCGACCATAGCTGCAATCATATGATTCAAGCAAGAAGTGAGCATAACTAGCTCAGCAAGTCTAACAATATATTATAAAGATACCACTTCGAGAATTATATGATTATTCTTCAATAACTGAACAATAGTTATGAAGTACTATGAAACATTGAATAACATTTTCCATCTCATAAAACAATTCCGAAGTACATATAGTAACTTGGAAATTCTGAGTAGGTCCATAGACCATGAACATTCTCTTTAGATTTTATTCATAAAAAGGACAACCCGGTACTAAGACCGTAATTCCAATATTTCTTATGAGCACTTCTACGTGATCAGCCTATAGTACTCTATGTTGATCAACACTCATTCGTTAAATGTATTTACGTTTAAGTTTTAACAACCTCGCGTGCCCATTGAATAATTGATGTGAAATACAATTGTTTATTCATACTCAGGCTTACCTTGAATTCGTACCATAAAATAGCGTTATCAATTCTATATTGAAAGACTTGTAAATAAATCAATCAATCTTTCAATATTAGTCTAGCCGAGTTAAAACTGGCATCAACCCTTTCTTTAAAACCATTCATGCATCTTATAACATGAATCACTGAAAACCTGGCTAACACGAAGGTTAGACAAGCGTTAAGAAAACTTGCCTTCAGCGTCTGCTACAGTAAAATTACTTTTCCTTTGAGTCTTTACGGTCTCTATAACACATAACCACATAACATACTACATTAGGTCATGAATAAACATACATGGTTCCTAATGAATCTTACCCTTCTTCTCAATCTAATCATGTATTAGGTTTGTTATTATTGGTTCCGGCTTGCCGTTATAATTTACATCGTTCTTACCAACTTCTTTCTCTTCTATGTCTTAAGTGAATTTACTTCATTAATAAAGGTCAATTCGACTTATTAATCTTCCTTATGGTTTACTAACGTTCTTACGTTACTAACCAAGACTCGATCATTATTGGTGAAGTACCAACGTTGAATACCATTCATGGTTTACTTACTTACCCTTCACGTTCTTCGTTTAATTATTCTTAAACCATACTTAAATTCATACTGTCATCACTCTAAAATTGATTTAATGTGAGTCTTACCATGTACAATAAGTACATGTACATTCTACTATTCGTTCCTAATCAATTGGAATTACAAAACCTAACTTGGTCAACCAATTTTCACTGCCGGCGCCACGCCGCGGCATCCTTTTACTATAGTGGTGCTGCGACGCCACTTTCCAGTTTCTAACTCTCGATCTCGGCGCTGCAGCTTGAGACTCATGCCTACGAGTGGCGCTGCAGCGCGACTCTGCAGTGGCCACTCCCTTCGCCCCGGCGCTGTGGCGCGACTTATAGAGCTTTCTCTGGCGCTGTGGTGCCAAACCTCAGTACTAGAAAAATTTGACAAATTTCTTACATAAACGAATTTCCTGGACTCCTAAATTGTTCATTTTAAGTCCAAATTGGCTCGTTCAAAAGCCATTAGCTCATAAATCACATACTCTACATGTTTATGCAAGAATTTTTCATTTTTGAATCTGTTAACTCAAAATTCACCTATTAGTTCATTTTAACGAAAACGATAAACGTTCGTGAACGTTCAACGCTCGTTTCTTTGTTTTAAGTTGAAATTCGGTCATTTTTGAATCTGCAACTCTAGAATGCCAAATGAGACTATACTCCATCAAAACCAACGTTTCTGAGCTCAATGTCAAAATTTTACTTCCATTCCGAGAATTTCACGAATTCGACGATTATCGTCCAAACTCGTGAATTCCGCCATAACTTCGTTACTTAAGATTTGTTCATCGTTTCAAATGGATTCATTCCATCATACTAACATCATAATATACATATTTCATTAACTTATATACATGATAAGTTCTTACTTGTTCTTCATAAGTTTATAACTTATATGATTATAAATTTCTTATTCATGACTTATTAAGGCTTAAGTCCTTTGATTAATCATTCTTACTTCTTTTTAGCATACATGTTATACCACTACTCACTTCTCTAAAAATTGAAGAGAAAGAGAATCATGGTTTAGGATCTTACCCTTGAAGATCACTTGATTAAGCTTTGTTCTTCTTCTTGCTTCTTGAATTATAAAGTCTAACTTTTCTAACTTTTTCTCTCTAACTAATAAGTACTTATGATGTTGGATGAAATAAAAACAACCAACAAATGAGCTAGTATCCTTCTATTTATAGAAATCACAAAGTGAGGGCTTAATGGTCGATAAGCCATCCACCTTCTTACTATTCCTAGCTTAGCCATCAAGTTTACTTGATCACCACATTTACTTGGCCATTACTTAACTTACTCATCAAATAACTTATCCTTTACTTAGCCATTAAGTTTACTTGCTCATCAAATAACTTATTCTTTACTTAGCCACCAAGTATAAGCACTTTACTTAGCCACCAAGTATACTTGCTTATAATAACTTTTATCCTTTGCTTGCTCACCACTTTGGGTCACCCATGGGTTGTCCCATAGGTTTTAACCATCTGATAACCCATTGGTTCTTACTTTGGGCTTTTAGCTTAATTAACTTAACTTATACTTTGGCTTGCATTAAACAAACATTGGGCTTGTTCATTAATTCATATTGGACTTATCCATTCCTACACTTGGGCTTTATCATAATTCCAATTGGACATTACAATTTCCTATACAATCGTACAAGTCCAATACATTTGGCTTAAAGCCTTATAACGTATAATCTACATATTAATCTCGTATTCCACTCGTACACTTATTCATATACGACATACCATCATTCATACATACTCGTATATTACCTCGCATCATACTCGTATTCATTACCTCGTACAATACCTACGTATTATATTATTATCGCTTTAATTAATTATACGCATTTCAATTCCTTCTCGAAAATCACTTTTCCTAACCGTTAGGTTTTAAGTCCGCAAGCGAAAACTTCGTTTGCCATAACTGAAATATTATTTGATATTCCATCTCGTCTTAGAATTCTATCATTACGCGTTTCTCGGAAGTTCAAAAATAATTCCCGAGCAGAAATCAATGAATAGTGTTTTTACGTAAATTTCTCAGAAAACTTTTATTTTTGTCTTGGAAATTCAAACACTTTAATTCTACCACATAGCCAAAAATCCTAACCACATTCGCACATTCTAGGTTATAGAACGACCTTCACATAGCTTACTAACATAAATTGTAACATTCCAGAATTTTAATTGTTATATTAAATATTTATTGAATTATTTAAGTATTTAATGGATGTGTTTATGGTTGAATTTGTAATTGTTCAAATTTGATTCAATTTGGTTAACTATCTGTTAAATAAATAATTAAGGAAATTATTATATTTGCTAATTTAATTTAATTATTAAGTTAGAGAGTTTTGATTAATTGAATTATTATTCTTTTTATTTGAATTTTTTAATTAAAAGGATGTGTTAGTTGGTTAAATAAAGTTATAATTATATAGAAAATTATAATTTTGTGGTATTGATTTATGTGTTAAAGTAATTTAATATATTGTTATTAAGATTAATTTAATTTATTAAAAGTGTGACAAATAACCTTTTATAAAGTAGTTATTAAAATAATTTAAAGGAGTTTTAATTCAGTTTTGCCAAACAATGACTAATGCCTATTAAGTCTTTATTCTAATTGTGTTTTACCAAACAAGGCATAAGGATTAATTGGTTATTTTTTTTAGTGACTAGCCAAACAAGCCTTATGGCTTTTGGTTTTCAAAACTTAGATAACTGATATCAGTTATATCTATATTTATATTATATAATTAATATAAATTATATCCTATATACGTTATATTGTTAGTACGTAGTTAGAGTTAGGAAGAAAGAGAAAACTCGAGGAAGAAGAAGAAGAAGAAGAGAGAAGAAAAAGTAGAGAGAAAAGAAGAGAGGAAGAAAAGCTAGGGAATTGGTGTGAGAAAAAGCTTGAGAATAAAAAAAAAAGGAATAGCCATCATCATCTTTTTCAAGGTATTATCCAATTCTTTTTAGTTTTAAAGGTTTAGTTTTTCTCTTCCCTAATTCTCTCAGTAAAATCCTTGTGTAAGGATAAATTATTTGTTATGTATGTGATTTTATATGATAATCTAGTGTTGTTAAACTATTTTCTTAAGCAATAATGGAGAATAGTCCATGAATTTGTATTATGTATATGGTTGTGAAGAAAATCTATTTTTATAGAGTTTTTGTGTATTTATATATTGTTTAGTTTAAAGTAAAAATTAAGGGTAATTAGTTATTTAATTGATAAATTGGTATTGAGTTTGATAGAGTATGTATAAACATTGATAAAATGCTTTGAATTAACTGTTTTGGTTGAAAAACAAAATCACAGTGTTTATTTTCATCAAAAACATCAAAAAGTGAGTTTTTATCAAAAACAGTGAAATTGTATGTGTTAAATTTGTTGTTTATATTGTTTTATGAGTAGAAACATGTTTACAATCTTTGAATTATGTTTACATGAAGTCTTTGTATGAATTGCATGTGAATTAGGCTGTTAGAAAGGAACTTTTAGGCCAAAATTGGCTTTTCTTATCTTTATTCTTAGAAAGTCATCGATTCGAAATCGCTGATTTGGCATCGCATGACGTGATATTGACAGTTCATCTTTTCATGCCTTGATCTGCGATTGTATGCGCCACAGCACGACCTTGTAGTGTTATTCTCGTGGTATGGCTCTCATCTCCTGCCATGACCGCACTACAAGTACAAAATGTAGGCGCCACAACGCTTGAGTTAGAGAATGGGTCGACGATTGTACTCTTTGTACTTGAAATTTTAAAGAATTGTTATGTGATGATAGTAGGACTGTAAAATGTTGATTTTAGTATTTCTATACTATGAATAAGTATGTTATTAACAATTAACTTGTGTTATAACTTGATTATGTGATTAAATAATCAAACCTACATGATGAATGTAGTTAGTTAAGTTTGTAAAGTGGTAGTGACTAACTATGTCATGATGACATATATATATATAGGGTATTGTGATCCGAATTGATTCGGTTTAGCCTACAAGCCAGGTAAGTTTTCTAATCCTTTATCTTGTTGAACTAATTATGGTTTCCAATTCGATTACCTTATAAATGATGCAAGTTCTCTAATCTATTTTATTGTTGAATCAATTATTGTTCCCAATATAATAATGCAAGGTTTCTAAACTTTGATTTTTGATATTGAACAAGTTATTCTTGTATTTAACTTGTTGTTTAGCATGCCCAAATATATTTGAATAGTTTTATCGTTCATATTTCCATGCATGCTTAGTATTCAATTCTAAATAACCTTGGCTTAATATTGTTCAAGAAAGGTGTATTATAGTTATTCAAGTTGTATGCTATTAGATTATTCCTAAAGCATGACTTTAATTTACCATGTTAATTCAGTTACGATTATTCTATAGTATGATGTTATTGGTTTCATTCAACTAATCCTTAGTTGATGTTCATTGAATTCCAAATTACCCTAAAATGTATCCAAACCAAACTCACTTTGGTGTGGACTTGTACTCTAAATACTGAGATGAACAACCCTATTATTAGGGGTAACTTACGCTTAGCGTTGAAATGTTTGTGCATAATACATTGTACAAAGGGCTGATCCCCCTAAGTACGAGGAGTCCCTATAGTCTTATGACTGTTAAAGTTTAAGTTGAAACATTACTTATAACTATGGACATAGTTCATGGTCTTAGGACCCTCAGTTATTTACTTAAGATTGTTGACAAATCGTAATTGTTTAAATCTACTGAGCCTCTTATTTAACATTTGTTGTAAAGGTTTTTCATTCATTATTGTATCAAGTGAGCTTTGTTTGCTCACTCTTGCTTATATAATTATTACAGTTAAGGATGAGAAGGTTGATGTACCTAGCACCAGTAAGGGAAAAGGAAAGATGAACAAGTATTGAAGACTTGTAATTTGATGATATTTTATTATCAGTTTTTAATGGAATGGTTGTAATAAAGATTATTTATTTTCCGCATTTGAATGATTGTGTTTAAAGGTTAACAACACAGGAGATTTTTTTATGTAACCCTTTAATGGGGAAGGTTTTATTTATCCAGTTTTATTGTGATTGGGTAGTTAGATATGAATGTTTGATTAAGTGAACACCAAATCCTGTGGAAATGAAGTACCTGGGTTTGGGGGTGTCACATAAATAATCAATTAAATTCATTTAATCCGCACAATCAAATAAAAATTTAATTCTCATAAAAATTCGATTTTCTCGGACATTACAGGGATGTCAGAATTTTATCGAACTTAACTCAGACTGAAATAGTTTGACTTGACATCGAATCTTAGGTAGTTTATGGACTAATAGTAATATGTGTTATGTGTTTGGGTTATTTTATAAATGTATATAACAGTATTATACTGCGATGATATTATTCTAATGTGGAGATCAATATTATTAATAATAGGTCTTCAGATAAAGCTATATAGACTACGTAGCTGTAGTTGGTGATACATGCAAGTTTTCTCTAACTCGACCTTGAGTTGTTCTTTTAATTATGCTTGTGGTTAATTATTGTTGATTTCCATGTCTATGATTTGTTGAATCGCACTCTGTGCATATTGCATGTGTTCATCAGGTATGAAAGGCTGATCACCTTCATTACCATCTGGTTTAGCTGATTTGTTCTAGTTCAATGTTTGTTCAGCTATGAAAATTTGTTCATGCTAGTTCACAATGGTTGTATTGTTGAATGTTAGCCAACTTATTGTTCAATTCTTTCAATCCTGATATATCCTTAATTAAACTTAAACTTGTTGGGCAAACTTGTTGATCACCCTTGCTATATCATGATTAACATTGCAGATTAGAACGAATACGTCGGATACAGGAAAGGTCAAAGACAGTTCTAGTATTGGTTGATAGTACATGTCAAATTGTAATAGTATTGTATGCTAATGACATTGTATGTCAGATAGAATATGGAATACATATATTAAGTGAAGGTTCTCTACCTTGGGAAAAGTGTGTAAGTTTAATATATAAACAATTTATGTTTATATCTTTCATAATAATTATAGAATTAGTATACCAGATTCGTGGTGTTAGATACCGGATATAGGGATGCTACAGTTGGTATCAAAGCTGTGGATTCGGGGATATTACATCCACAAAGCCACACCATCACAAAAGTAAAAACACATCAACACTCCTTCTCTGTCGTGCACCCCCGCCCCAGCAAGCTATTTCTTCATGGGAACCCCCGCCTCGATGGGGTGTCAAGTTCTTTGATGATGTGTACCCCCACCCCGGCGGGGTACTTTAAGTCTATGGATGCCCGCCCTAGCAAGGTGTTGCTGTGCACTATAATATTTTTGCTGCTTTGCTTACCTTTCTTACCACCATGCCACTTAACCCTTACCTTAGCCAATACATATTGACCTTGCACACAACACAAACACAAAAGCATAAAACAATACTAAAATAGACGGATTAGCAACCATTTAAGTCTGAATAGGCATCCGAATTGTAGGTATGAAACTCACTCATCAAATTCCCCCAAACTTAAACCATGCTTATCCTCGAGCATAAAAAAAATGCAATATACTGCAATACAACTAACAATATGCCAATGAATCCAACTATCAGACAGTACAGAGTTTAATCAATTTGCCACAAAGAAAATACAATAGACATGAACAGTACATCTTTCCAAGACATATGAATAATCTCATATCAATCACCAAATCAATCCTTGTTATGACTGATATAGTGTGTGCGCGTGTGTGCTCAACAACCATGTTAACTGACAGTAGCTTAAATAAGATACATAATACGCCTCTTTAAAGTTGTGAAAACCCAAAAACCCTAATAAGACTCGAATATGTAAATTCAGTTATATTAATAAAATCTCTCTGTTCTGACACCTCGTGCTTAGTTATATTAATCCAAAAATTGAAGTGCTTGACACCTCGTGCTTAATTTTTTCTTCCAAAAACAGACTTTTCGGTATATTTGTTTTGACAAGCTGCTTTGTCGTGTTTACACTGACAAAACGTTTTGTCGTGCTTGTTAGGATTTATGAAAAATCTAAGTTAGGAACCCTAGATTACAAACCGTAACCCTAGATTACAAACCTTAATCCTAATTTGTAAACCTTAACTATAATTAGCTAGGCTAAACCTTAATTAGGTTATCCTAACACCTAATCACGATTACTAAACTTCAATTAGGTACTAATAAACATCATTACACTAGTACAAAGTAGTAAATAGACAACACTTAAACCACAACGTTTTTATAAAAAACGTTGTGGTATTTTTTTTCACAACGTTTTTTAACAAAACATTGTAGATATATATGAAAAAATGTTATCTATTTAAAAGGGTATTTTTTGGTTTTAACTAGATAACATTTTTAAAAAAAAAACGTTATCTATGTAAAAAACACGGAGCAAAAAAAACGCTCAAGTGAAAACTTATAATTAAAAATACTTTTTCTCTGTGCTTTTATAATGGCCCTGACTATCATTTTTTCTCTCCTATCTCCAATTCAGACCTGTCCGCCCAAACGCAGCAACCTCTTCCCTTTCTAATAGGCAACTCTAATCTTTTCTTTCCAGTAGGATTTCTCAGCCATGCTCTTTTCTTCCCATGGTTATTGGCTGTAACCCTAGAAAATTAGGCTTTCTTCTCAGCTGATAAGGAATTTTTTCTCTCTTTTTGTCCCCTCACATCTCAGCCCCTCTTTTCCTATAGTGGCGGTTAGGAGGAAAATGGGGGACGTGATAAGGCAGTACATGAAGAAAGAAGCGAAAGCGATAGTGGTGTTAAGTGTAACGACCCAAAAATTCGGATTTTCCAGAATTTAAGTTTAAAGAATTAGTTATTAATCAAATGAATTTTTATTAATAATATTATGTGCTATGTGTTTATTAATCGTTCTAGAACCTAGGATGATTATAAGTCGGGAGGATTCTGGCTACGAGCTAGACTGAACGAGTAATAATTTTCAAGACAAAAATAAAAATTTTCCGGGAACAAAATTTTTCCGAGGAAAAAGACGAAATAGGCACTATTCACCCGACAAAACCTAAGGGTTACAGTTTTAATAACCTAAGCTTTTCTGAGAGTTCGGTATGTCGAAATGACATTTCGTCATAAGATTTGATGATAATATATCATGAAAAATTAAATAAGCCGATAAAAGTTTTTCTCGAAAAACGTGTAGAAATCGGACGAAATAAAAATGACAAAAATTACTGTTATGTACTTTTCATTCGTTTAGCTGCGTTAGGGGAAAACGTGAAGGAAAACGCTTAACTCCAAAAAGTGTTTTTTAGTTTTTCAAAAATTCGAAGAATACGTAAAAGTTAATCGATAAAGGAAAGACGAAATATCCAAAAATATTTGGATTACGAGAATCATAATTTTAAAAGCGTCGATTTAAAAACTTAGAAAGATGGAACCACGAAACTTAAAGGCTAAGTAGACTTAAGGGCTAAGTTAACTTAACACCTAAGTTGTGAATAGTAAGGAGGTGTGAATAGTAAGGAGGTTGGGTGGTGAAATAACTAAAATACCCCTAGCCTTGAAAATCTATAAATAGTAAGCTTAATTCATCTAAATGGGATTTTGAAAATCCTACTTCTAGAGAGAGAGAGAGAGAGGGTTGGATGAAGAGGGAGAAGGAAGAGCATGAGCATGAATGATAGGATTGAAAGTGTTCGTGAAATAGAAAAGCTAGCAAATCGCCGGTTTTGTCTAGCGGAAGAAAAATAAAGAGGAAAGGTATTAAAACCTAACTCCTAAGTTAACTTTTTCTAAGTTTTTATGTTCAAAACTTAGCTTAATAAGAATAAGGAGTAAAAGAAGTTATGAATGATTTCATATGGTTGAAATCATGAGAAATAATGAAAATAAGAATTTGAAGATTAGTAAATAAATTTCTTAAGGAAGTATAAGATTTGTAATAAATTCAAATGATCTGAGTGGATTATATAAATAAGTAAGGAATAATGTTCTATAACATCAAATTCCAATAAAAAGTGAAATCGTAATCCAAAATATTGATTAGGGTGTGGTTTTAAGAAATTCTGAGGACGGAATTTTTATAAGAGGGGAAGAGTGTAATCATTCCCAAGAAAAAGGGGGCTTTTCGATAAGGATTTCTCTTTATTGGCGCGCAATTAGGTGACCAAACCTCTCATTGATAGAACTTCTAGACATTGTCAATATTGCAAATAATAATATGAATAACTTTGCCGTCTCAATTATTGATTTAATAATATATCATATTATCCAGATGATACTGTGAAAATAACTGAATCAATAATATAAAAGATATGATGCAGTAATTACTATAACAATAATTGAGTATAACTGAGTGACTTCTCACGTAAGCATCAATAATCAATACCATGTGCATTACTGTTCTTTTACTATCGAGTAGTTCAACAGTTTTAACGGTAATACTTTCATTGTTATTTTTATAAAAAGATAATTCTGTCATTTTCTTACTACGACAATACTTCTGTTGTGGGGTCCACCAATGATTGTGCCGTCCTACGGATATTCCCTGACAAAAAAGAATATTCCCCGACCAAACGAATATTTTATAACAACTTGCATACGTTGAAAATTTTTTACATATCGCCCTTAACTTTAACCTTTTATCAATTTAACCATTTACTAAATAGAATAATTATAAGAAAATTAAATACTTTCATTTCATAAAATTCGGGGTCTCACAATCTCCCCTCCTTATGAAATTTTGCCTTCGAAATTTACTTACCTGGTAGTTGTAAGAGATGAGAATACCTTGCTTTCTTTTTGGATTGTACCTTCACGGTTATTTCCTCTGTATCATGATTTTCCCATTGCTCATCTCCTGTATTTCAGATATCATTCTAGAATATACCTTCAAAACAAAGGTTAATTGACATATCATAATTTGTCAACTTATCAAGTAAACAATTTCAGCTTAGGTAAGTCACACACTAGTGAAGTATATTACTCGTCTCTCCCCTCCTAGTTCTAGACTCATATCTCGCCAAATGACCATATCCCTAAACTACGATACCATTTGTGATGCCCCCAAAATAGGTCCACAGACCCATTCTCGAAATTGCCGAGATATCATACTATAAAAATCAAATACAAACTTCATTTATACAACACGGTTGAACTATAAATGCATAATCGACCACGTTAAAGCGTGAGTTTTAATACAAATGTATGTAACTCTCATGGTGCCTCGACCACAACCTTACAATGGTACTTTACATAAAAATACAATAAAAAAGCTATTTAGAAATTAAAATCTTTGGGAAGTGCTCAAGAAACCTTCGTGCATATGGGAGGCCGTGCGTGCAGGTTATGATAGATATCATATGTCCACGTAATTATCCTTGGTTGACCTAATAGACCCCAAAGAAAAACGAGAAGATTAATATCATGTTCTTTCCAATGGTGAGTCTTTTCTTGACATATAACTATCTCCACTGTCTGCAATTGAAAATTATATTTCAACCAAACTCCAAGATCATATAAGTAGTGCTCGCAGATATACTCAGCAAGTGGATGTGCACAACTCTGTCTTATGATAACACGAGGTTGTATGTCAATAGACATCTTGTATGATAGTGGCAAAACACCCTTTCAAAGTTGGGTTCACCTCACCTTATTCGATTCACGAAAATTAAATATCAAATGACGTATACAATACGACACACTTATCTAAAGTTCTCAATAAAATTATTTCCATACTATGTAAGGAGAACCTCAATAGCTATAGACCACCGTTCTATTCTCCTGTTACCTCCGCTCGACCCAGCTACACTCTTATTACCATAGTTGCAGCGGAACGAGCAATTCATACTTTAGAAGAGTCAAATAAACCATCAGGTTTATTATCATTTCCATGTTAAAAGTTCACCAATAATATTTTATCTCTGTAACATTAATCAATAATTCATGTCCACATTCATATGAATAACCCATAATCATAATTGTGATTCTAAATTCCTCTTCGCACCCAGGACGAAGATAATTTTCATCACCTATCTTCACTTTAGAAGAAACTGGATACTAGAATAGTGAGGTAGCAAACTTTTCTTCTTCTTTCTCTCTATAATTTCTCTCTATAATAATTGCTCTTGTGAAACTTAGTGAATTAGTGAAAAATAATGAAGGAATGAGCTTCTATTTATAGGAAAATATAGTTTCCATAATTGCACGTTTTGGGGCTCAAAATATTACAGTATAATACCTTCCTCTTTTTCTTTATTTTTAATTTAGTCATGCAAGTATTATCAAACTTGCACCAACTCCCCTAATAGTAAATCATGTGAATCAATAGTAAATCATGTGACTCAATAGTTTTAAACATGTGAAAAAATTAATTATAGTATAGTACCTTCATCTATAACTCCATTTTTAACTTAGTCATGCAAGTATTATCAAACTTGCACCAACTCCCCTAATAGTAATTGAATGTGATTCAATAGTACACACATGTGAATAAATAGTTATAATCATGTGAATTAATAGCATTTAATTGCTCATTTATCCGATTAATTACCCGATTGGTCAATATAACTTCCAGACATCAATTATTATCGAAATAAATGTCGGTTTTCACTAACACTAATAATCCCAACACAATGGAACTATCAATTTCATCTTTAATTAACACAAACTTATTCATCATTAATATTATAACTCACAATATTTAACAACCAGGTCGTTCCCAGGAAATAGGGGGCTTTCCGATAAGGATTTCTCCTTATTGGCGCGCAATTAGGTGACCAAACCTCTCCTTGACAGAACTTCTAGACATTGTCAATATTGCAAATAATAATATGAATAACTTTGCCATCTCAATTATTGATTTAATAATATATCATATTATGCAGATGATACTGTGACAATAACTGAATCAATAATATGAGAGATATGATGCAGCAATTACTGTAGCAATAATTGAGTATAACTAAGTGACTTCTCACATAAGCATCAAAAATCAATACTGTGTGCTACTATGCAACCACGCGTATTACTGTACTTTTACTACTGAGTAGTTTAACAGTTTTAACGGTAATACTTTTGCTGTTATTTTTATAGAAAGATAATTTTGTCATTTTCTTACTACGACAATACTTTCGTTGTGGGGTCCACCAATGATTGTGCCGTTCTACGGATATTCCCCGACAAAAAAGAATATTCCCCGACCAAACGAATATTTTATAACAACTTACATACCTTGAAAAATTTTCACATATCACCCTTAACTTTAACCTTTTATCAATTTAACCATTTACTAAATAGAATAATTATAAGAAAATTGAATACTTTCATTTCATAAAATTTGGGGTCTCACACCACAGATCTTGAAGCCAGATGTGATTGGGCCTGGAGTAAACATCATGGCCGGATGGTCTTTACTTTAAGGTAAAGCGTTACCTTGAACAGTGGTGCAATAAATTGGAAAGGTTCCAAACAACAAAGAGTTGTTGGTTTAGTGATAAATACAAAGTATATAGCTATAAATGAAGCTACAAGTTGATTGTTTGGATAAAAAGTTCATTACAGAACTAGGAATAGTTCTTTAGTCTCATCTTGGATCTAAACATGTGTTGTGGCACTTTCATTTGATTATAAGAATCATTGAAAGATGGGAAATCACTATAGAGATAGTAGACTCTCAAGAACAACATTACATATCCATTAACTAAAGCTTATCCAACAACAGGATAATCGTCACTTAGAGAAGAAGGGTATGAGACACCATGGTGATTGGCTTTAGTGCAAGTGGGAGATTGAAAGTAGTATGCGCATAAGCCAATCATGTTTGATGATAAAGCATATACTTTGTAACAATCTTATTCATTTATTAATAAAAAGTATTAATTTATAAAAGGCTTTTAATTATCTACATGATGCTATTTTATAATATGTGATAAACCCATAGTTTTAAGCAATGCTTTTAGAATAATGATGATGATCATTTTAATGAGATCTAAATTCTTAGAAAGCTTAAAACTAAAAAAGTTCCCAATCATTGGATTACTAAATTGGGGATTAGTGATTCCGGATAGATTGGTACATACGTTGCTTGCTCATTGGATGAGGATGATTGATCTCATAATCATTTGTGTGGAGACACTAAAGCAAGTATGTAGGTGCTTATTATAGAATAAGTTCACTGAATATGGCTCGCTAAGGAATGCCTAATGGAGTTATACTTGCTTGTCAATAGGAATTCTTGTAGTGATAGTAGTACAAGTGATCCTTGGACTTGAGATCATCATAGTATCTTATGTATGATGAGTTATACTTTGACTTATTCCTTAAGACCCTTAGGGTATAACAAAGGGTATCCTTGGGTATAATAAGTTGTACATGGAGATAATGTATGATCAATAAAGAATCTACCGCTTCTAGTAAAAGAAGAGAAATGTCCTATGTGTTTCGATAAATGACAACCCAATAGTCCTTGGCCAATGCAGAATGAAATTAGAAAGGAGTTTCTAATTTGTATTATTTGGAGTTGTGCATTTTAGAGTCGAAATACATATAATTAAATAAAATAAGACCTGACAGTAATTCCATGGCTTATATTTAATTGGGACATTGTATGGTGGAAGGATTGAATTGTACGGTAACTATTTACTCAAAGGTTCTTTTATGATTAATGTTGAAATCTATATTATTTGGAAAGTCGTTAATCGCTAGGGAGTCTTATCCCTATTGTAGAATAAATATTATTTATTTAAATAAATTAATATTTTAATTTATTTATTTAAATTAGATTAGAATTGTTTTAATTGATTTATTCACAACCGGTTTAATATGGAGAACCTAAAGGGTCACACCATAAAAGGAAAAATAATTATTTAAGAAGTTGATGGCATAATCGTAATAATAAGTTAAGTATATTTAATTTAATCTATGGTGATAGAATAAATTAAATAACTTAATATTTATTATTTAATATTTTGAAATATTAAATATAAATTAATAGGAGGAGTCTTATTATTATTATTTAATTCCTAAAGGAGTTTGGGAATTAATTAATAAAAGTACTCTCATTTATTCCTAATAAGATTAGGAGGCTAATTAATTAAAAGAGTTTAATTAATTATTCCTAATATAATTGGGAACCTAATTAATTAAAGGAATTTAATTAATAAAAATAAAACCCAATTTCTTAATTGTTAAGCAGAGTTGCCCACATCTATAAATAAGAGAAGTCTTATTATGGGTGGGGTGGTTGTTGACTTTCACAACAGACGTGATTTCAATTGTTGGAGAGTACGCTCTTTTTCTATGAGAGATAGAAAAACTAGGATTTTGCCAAACATCCATCTTCTTGAATCTGTCTTCTTCCTTGGTGGATCACCTCTAGAGGCCAAACATTTGGGTGGCTAACGTTGATCAAAGGAAGGAACCAAACCCGGTGGATTCAAGTTGAACGCGAAAGGATTTGGAGGTGAACTTGTACTTGAGGAAGCTCGAATCTTCAAGGGTATGATTCTTGTTCTTTATCTTTTCGTTTAATTAATAATTATGCATAAAGGATGATCCGGGTATATGGTTTGTAAAATTTTAAAACTCTGATTTTTCCACGTTTCCGCTTATTTTGTGCAATTTGATTGCGTTCATGAATATTACAAACCTAACAGTGGCATCAGAGCCAAACCTTTATGCGAATTATTAATTTTTTCAGATTTGATATGTATGTTGATATGTGTTTAGAACAATTTAATTGGGCATAATTTGTTGTATAAAATTTATTTAAAAAAAAAAAAAAAAAAAATAATAATAATAATAATAATAATAATAAAAATCGATTTCACGGTATATGATATCAAGGGTGGATATTTTTTTCCAAAAGGTGGTACACATTATATAAGATTCGACATGTAACATGATTCATGGAATGGGTATATATATATATATATATATATATATAATAATAATAATAATAATAATAATAATAATAATAATAATAATAATAATAATCTTAATTATTTTATTATTAAAATAAAAGGTTTATTTTAATTTTAAAATTAGAATTCCATGCTAACTAATTAGAGTTAGAATTGGATTCCATGATAACTAATTGGAGTTGAAATTGGATTCTATGTTTCCTTAAATAAAGGAGTTTATTTAGATATGAAATAAGATTTTATATTATTCAAAATAAATGAGTTTATTTGTGAATAAGAAAGAGAATCCATATTTTCTTAAATAAAGGAGTTTTATTTAGATATGAAATAAGATTTCATATTATTCAAAATAAAGGAGTTTATTTGTGAATAGGAAAGAGAATCAAGTGTTTCCTTTAATGAGTTTTTTTACTTGGAATTGGATTCCATAATTAATTAAAATAAATGAGTTTATTTTGATTAAAGATTTTAATTAAAATAAAATAGTTTATTTTATTCAAAATTGGATAAATTAAAATAAAAGAGGTTTATTTTGATTTAAATTTGGATTAAAATAAAGGAGTTTATTTTGATTCAAAATTAGATTTTATGCTAACTAAATTTGCCCATTAAATGATATCAATATATATATTGAATGTTTATTATTCATGAGATGAATGTTATTTATTGATGCATATGGTGATGTGTATGATAATAAATGTGATTGATTATGGACTATTGACCAATGTGATTGGATTTTATTTTAGTTGGATGCATGAATGTATGGATTTTATTAAATGGGGTCTGCGTACCACGTTTTCTCTAAATTTTTTTCTTCTTAATGTAAAGTTGAACTCCCTCTTATGTACTTCCCCTTGAGTTCTGATCAATGTTTCTATTTATTTTAAATAGTTTTGTAATAGGAATAGTTATAATTAATTTTGAAGAATTAGAGATCAAGGGGCAAGGAACGCTTGAAGACCCGTTTGTAATGGAGCCCGAGTTTAAATGTAATAGTTATATTTAAATATTAATTCTTGCACCCCTAAGGTTTGACCTTTTGGTTCACTTGGTGGCTCTAGTGAACCAAACTAGAATAAAAGTCCATAATCAATCCAGGTAGAATATAATATTCTATATGTGCATGCTTATACTATATATATTATATATTATGCAAACATGCTTCACATGTTAATTAATATGACGCATATTTTATATATATATGTGCATGCGCGCTAAACAAGATGAGACAAATTAATTACATGCAAACCCCTCAAATTTTTTATATTAAGTCCTAAGCGTTCAAAGATATTTGGAATATCGAACGTCGCATTCTAGCATGATAAAAATAATAGAGTATCAATTAATTATTATAAGTTTGTTGTGTCACCACAAGGCTTATCTTAATTCTTTGAGATGTTAATTTTATCACATTTGATGCTTATAAAGAAAATTGAACAATATTGTTTTGTTGTGTCACCACAAGGACAATATTTTTCTTTTTTGAATATATGGAGAGCTAGGTTGGACTTAACTTAAATCATTTTAGTTCGGATGTGCACACACTTGACCATTATGATCTAAGAGGCAAAATACAAGGAGTTGCATAGTTGATGTAATTGACAAAAGTTGTCTACCTATTTATTTATATATAGCTTGTTGTGTCACCACAAGGTTATATACATTTGAAATGAGATCCTTATTCTCACTAGCAAATCTTTAATTAGATTTTACCGAACTATATAAGTGAGTGTAATATAGTTTAAAGAAAATAGTGGGAGATACCAATTTAAATCAAGACCTAAATTATTCTGGTAATTAATAAAAGAATGTATGCTAAAATGTTGTTAATTATAAATTCATTTACAAAAATTTACAATGTCTAAAAATTACTATCACTGCGAAGCATATTAGATGCTATTTAACCGGACAGAATTAAATGGATTGGTTAAGGAATTTGAGAATAGTTCTCATGACTAAAAAGCTATCTTATGTCCTTAATATGCCTATCCCTGCAATGGTTGCAGATAATACCTCTGAGGAAGAGATTGCTACTTTTAGAAAGTGGCAAGATGATGCACAGTTGGCTCAATGCATCATGCTCGCATCCATGAGTAACGAGTTTCAACGTCAGCATGAAACGATGGATGCTCTTACTATATTCCAGCACATCAAGTAGTTGATGGTGAGGAAAGTAGGACTAATAGATATCAGATATCTAAGGAGCTCTTCCGATCTAGAATAACCGATGACACTACTGTACAGATAAAAGTCCTTAACATTATCAATTTAATTGATCAATTAGGACAACATGTTTGTCATGGATGGAGAGTTGAGCCAATATTTGATCTTGCACTCACTCCCGGACTCCTTTCATAATTGTTGTGAATTTTTAATATGAACAAGCTAGATATCAGCCTCGCTGATTTGCTTAACATGTTGAAAAATATTGAGAGTCACTTTCTAACCAAGAAAGACCATGTTTTACTGGTAGGGGCCAAAGGATCTTCTGAAAAGAAGAACGATTCATAGAAGGTAAATATAAAGGCAAAAATAAAGGATAATAAGAACAAAATTGATAAGGATAGCAAAGGAGTTTGCTTCCACTGCAATAAGCCTGGACACTGGAAAGAAACTGCAAGAAGCATCTTGCAGAGACTAACCAAAGAAGCTTAGTGAAGTTTCGGTTACAATACAGTTTTGTTCATGATTGAAACAATTTATTCTCAAAGTCAAGGTTCTACTTGGGTATTGGATACCGACTTTGGTTATCATAAATATAGATTTATGAAGGGACCAAGCAGAAGTAGAAAGCTAAACAAAGATAAGTAATCTTATGTGTGGGAAATGAAGCAAAGGTTGGTGCATTAACCATAGAAACTTATAGTTTAGCATTGCCTACGGGCAAATCTAGTAAGTTAATAAGCTGTTATTGTATTCTAGTTCGTGTTAGAAACATTATTTCCATTTTATTGTTGGACAATGAAATCTTTGGTATTATAATTATGAACAATTGTTGTTCTATTTATAATAATAATGTTTTGTATAGAACTAAAATATTACTTAATGGATTTTGTGTACTTGACTTACGTGAAAATATATTTTGCAAATTGAACAAACTAGTATAAGAAAAGGAGATGATCATTCAAAGAGTTAAATGTGTGTATTTGCTGAAATACAAGTGTGAATTATTTGAAAGGTTCAAAGAATTCAGAAATGAAACAAATTGGCAAAGTATTAAGATTCTTTGATTAGATCAAGGAAGAAATACTTGTGCAATAAGTTTCTAGATCATCTCAAATGGTTTTCTCATAATAGACGCCTACTGATATGTAATAATTGATTGATGTATCTGAAAGAAAAAATCGTACCTTATTGGATATGGTGCGGTCCATAATGATTTTACCGACATTCCAGTATTCCTCTGGGGTCATGCCCTAGAAATGGCTGCATATCTACGAAAATGTAACCTCAAAATCCAACCACAATACTCCATAAAAGTTATGGATAGGAAGGATTCCTAATTTTAAGTAAGTTAAGATAAGGGGTTGTCCAGTTTATGTGAAAAAAGTTTCGAAGGATATGCTTGGGACAAGATTTGGCAAGTACAAATTTGTGGGACATCCTAAAGTAAGTTTAGGGTATATGTTCTATAATCCTATTTAGCAAAAGGTGTTTTTTACGAAACACGCTACCTTCTAAGATAAAGGTGTTTATCATTGAAGAGGCTAGTGGGAGGATAATAGATCTTGAAGAGTTCAAGAACCACAAAACACTATAAGTTAAATAAGAGAAACTTGTAGATAGACCTATTGTACCACTACCGAATCGTAAATTTGGAATTGTACCGAAGATACCTGGGAAGTATGGATTCATCACAGATGATGATGATGAGGTACACATCATAGAAGATGATGAACTAGTTACATACGATGAGGTAAGAGTTGTAGACACTCAGAGAAATAGATTGAAGCAAGCTTCTCAAAAATGGAACATTCATTTTGATTAAACAAATCAAAAGAGTTTGATTTTATCATAAATAAGAATGAACCTAGTGTGTACAAAAGGGTCAGTGGGAGAGCTATGACATTCATAATATTATATGTTGATATATTATGGATAAGGAATGACATACTAATGCTACAATCAGTAAAGATAAAGTTGTCTAAACATTCCTCCATGAATGATTTGGGTAGAGTATCTTAATTGGGAATACAAATCTATATAGATAGATTTAAGAGGATGCTCGACTTAACCCAAGAAATGTATATTCATTTGATACTAAAGTCATTTAGCATGGAAAACATGGAGTGTATCTCTCTTAATAGTCCCCATAGACTCCTGAAAAGAGAGATCGCATGAGTGACAATCATGTATACAATGAAATATACGAGACCTGATGATAATTGGTATTATTCTGGAGAAGATCACTGTAAGACAGTGAAAAATATCTTAAAGTACTTAACCGACACTAAGGATGTGATTAAAATTTATGGTGAGTCTAAATTAAAACTAGAGGGCTTAACAGACTCAAGCTTTTCAGACAGAACAAGATGACAGAAAATCCACTTTAAGGTAAAGCGTTACCTTGAACAGTGGTGCAATGAATTGGAAAGGTTCCAAACAGCAAAGAGTTGTGACGCCCCCAAATCCAGGTATCTTACAACCCGACAGATGGTGCTACACGGTACTACCATTCACACATTCATTCAATTGAAAAGTCTCAAAAGGACGAATATGTCTTCTATATATACAAAATAATATTACATTTTCCTAGGTTCTTTATAACCCATACATTTGTTCTTGTCATAATATTCAGTATATTACAAATGTTCACCTATACTATTACATAAGTAAACTAAGGGTTCGTCTTTGCCTTGCCCTTATCCTTGCCGGAGCCTTCGGTCCGTTCGATCTTAGCTGTGTTTATATGGTTCAAGCAAGAGTGAGCATGACTAGCTCAACAAGTACTACAATTCTAATAAACAACATGCTTGAAACATAGAACTCATATATCTTCAATAACTGAACAATAGTTACGAAGTACTATTGATAATTCAAAATAGCAATTCTTTTCATTCAAAACGTTTTACAACAACAATATTCAGTAAAACATCAATTCTGGTCCAAGACCTTGAGCATTTCATAAGTTCTTTTGAAAAGGACGTCTCGACACTAAGTCCGTAAGTCCGAAATTACTTACGAGCACGTCTAGGTGATCAGCCTATAGTACTCTATGTTGATCAACACTACATCCATTAAACGTGTATACGTTTAAGTTGTGGCAACCTCACGTGCCTATCGTTAAATGAAAAAAACATTTTAGCATACTCAGTCTTCGCTTGAAAACCACACCAATATAACTCGGTAAACATTAATCATGCTTGATAGGATCATAATATAAGTCTAGCCGAAAGAATTAGCTTTGACTTCATCATTCAAGACTTCATGCGAAAGAATACATGAATTACAAAGCTTGTCCAGACTGAACTGGAACAAGGGTTAGAATACTTGGCGTCTTCTTACTGTTTATCACACGTACACTTTAAGTCTCTAAGTCTCTACAATACATGATCATATATTGTACCACATTAGGTCATATATAATCAAGTAGGTATACTACTATATCTTACCCTTCATCTTAATCTAATCCTGACTTAGATTTGTTATTACTGGTTCTGACTTTTCGTTACATTGATTCATTACATTCATGATTGATTACTTATCTTCAACCTTTAGACAACATAAATAAGGTTTAACAATACCTCACCATCCCTTATTAAGTTCCTCAGTTTATTATTACTGAGTTACTGTTCATGCTATACATGTAAACCTTCATTACTGTTCAAAACCCGGGGTTGGTATTTAGCGCTTTACTTCTTTCCTCTTTAAGTCATGTCATGGCCTTGAGTTAGCGATATCTGAAGTCCGGACTTCATTGACTGCTGGCTGAGTCTCCTTTATTCTGACCCGCATTGTGGCGCCAGTTAACAGTATGCCTTATCTTAGCCTCGCGCTGCGGCGCAACCCTTAAAGTTGTGAGTCGCGCTGCGGCGCGGACTCTGTGCCTCAGACAATTTTGCAGATTTTGAAATTTTGTGAAATTCCCGGACGCATAACTTCTTTATTATAAGTCCGAATTGGCTCGTTCAAAAGGCTACAGTTCACAAATTACATACTCTATGCGTTAATGCAAGAATTTTATCTATTTGACTTTGTTTGCTAAAATTTCACCTATTAGTTCATTTTTAACGAAAACGATAAAGGTTCATGAACGTTCAATGCTCGTTTCTTCGTTCTAAGTCGGAATCCGGTCATTTTTTAGTCCGCAACTCTATAATACCAAATATGACTTGTCTCCATTGAAAACCAACGTTTCCAAGTTCAAACACAAAATACGACTTCCATTATGAGAATTTCACGAATTCGACGATTATCATACAATCGTGTGAATTCCGGCGAAACCTCATTACTAATGATTTGATTATCATTCTAAATAGATTTTAATCAACATATGAACGTTTCAAGTTACTTATTACACCAACTTATTATCAAAGTAAGTTTTGACTTATTCTCATAAGTTAATGACTTAATCAACTTATAAACTACAAATTTCCCTACTTATGACTTAATATGGACTTAAGTCCTTTTCTCAATTTTCTCATACCATATTGAACATACTAAAATCATATGACAATCATATGATAAGTTCATCACAAGTTATCAACTTATTTAGGTTCTAGTTACTTATTCACAACTTATTCTGTGACGCCCCCAAAATTAGGTTTACGTCACCCATCTTGGGTCGCCACTTACATGGTACATAAATTCAAATACAACTTACTAACATAAGCTTATCGTGTACTATCGACATAAAGCGTGAGTTTGAATACAAATATTGTCTACTAGATATTATACAAACTCAAAAGGAGTCCTTATTACAACTATTATCACACTATTTTCACGAATAGTGAGGACTACTAATGCTATCCTCACGGACCATTACTTACGTTCCTGAGACTCGTCCCGGCTATGTTCTCATTTCACGAAGAAACGGTGAAAGAAAGGGTGAGCTCAACTAGCCCGATGAAATATTATGACTAAGATAATGAGAATAAATTATCATTAGCCTTCAATGATGTTAAACCGATAAAATAAAATAGACAACCGGTTTAAGCGTGGCGGAATATGCAATCCATTAAAAGAGTCAAGTAGAAAATAAAGTCTACTATCTTTTAGGTTTTAAAAGGTTTTCATAAATTTTATCACTAAGACTCGGTTTAATGAATAAACCACAATATCTAATCATCCACGTACCACGGTCAAGGATTTTCATCAAATTATCAATGGTCATGACTATACCGAATCACCCACGGTCATAATCATACCAAAACTATCCATCAACGCATTACAAGCCATCGAGGACTTTTGTCACATCATTTATATCAAGCCGTGATTATACCCGAATGAACCACAGGTCATAATCATACTAAGTTCATCTATGCACGCGTAAGCGAAGATAACTTTCAACATAATATAAACATGAGGATGATGACAATGATATAAGAATTCAATAAAACAAGTTCAAGAATTAATTTATCTAGGAATTATTAACGTTCAAATTGTCAACAAGATACTGTTTTGTAGAGTAAAATTCAAGAATGATCAGAAGAATATTTCCATGAAAAGATACTGGATGAAACACAAATATCAAGGATATTCTACTAATTTCATGGAGTATAGAAGTCAAAGTTTTAACCAACTAGGTATAATAAAGAATGGAATAACAAAAGAAATCACCATGAATGCGGTACTTCGCATAGATAGGTTATTCCAACAGAATAATAAAAACGGAACCAGGTCAGGTGAAATTCACACCGATAGGATGATCCAACAGAATAATAAATCTTTGAATAATAAACAATGGAACCGGTCGGTGTAAAACACACTGATGAGGATATTCAGCGAATAATAAATGTGGAATAATAAGCAATGGAACCGGTTAAGGTGTAAAACACAGAGCATGAGGATATTCAGCAGAATAATAAAGAATGGAATAACAGAAGAAGATCACCAAGTATAGGGGATTCCGCGTATACAGGTTATTCCAACAGAATAAATAAGAATGGAATAATATAAGGATTTCACCAAGTATAGGGTATGCCGCGTATACAGGTTATGTATAGGGTATACCACTTTTACAGGTTATTCCAACAGAATAATAATGAATGGAATAACAAAAGTTCTCTTCATGAATAAGAAAGAATAACACCCCTTACGGGTACAACAAATAATACCCCTTACCTTAGAAGAACTGAATATTGGAAAAGTGAAGTAGCAGAATACTTTTCTTCTTTCTCTCTATAGATTTTCTCTCTATAGCTTCTCTCTATAATTTCTCTCTCTAGAGTTTGGTGAATTAAAGTAAGAAAATAATGAAGGAATGAGCTTCTATTTATAGGAAAATAGAATGCATAGTAATTAATCCATGAAGCGGTCAGATTGATTTACTTTAATCGGTCCATCCATAGTTAAAGCAAAATCTTTTAAATAAAATATCATATATTCTATTTATATAAAACATTTTACTATGCAAACACTATGCAAAACACTATGCAATACTATGCATAATAAAATATAATATATTCTATTTATAGAATAACTTTAATAAAGTATTACATTTTATATAAAAGATGTTTACATTTTATTACGTTAATAATCTGAATAAAACAAAAGCGTCATTATCATTATAATAATTCATATTATTAATCGACAATAATGGAATCAAAGTGGTGACTTCTCACATAAGCATCGATAATCAATACAGGTAATGCTACTATGCAACCACACGTATTCTTCGTACTTTTACTACAGAGTAGTTCAACGAAGATCAAGCCAGTAAAACTTCCATAGTTATTTTGATAAAATATTTTTGTCGTTTTCTCAATCAAACAATAATTACATTGTGGGGTCCACCAATGATTGAGTAGTTTATACGAATATTCCTGCTAAATCGAATATTCCCGACCAATCGAATATAATATAACCACTTGCATACTTTGCAAAATTTATAAATACTACCCACAACTATAATATTATCTCAAATTCACACCATAATATTAAAAATTATTTCGACAAAATTTAAATCTTTATTGATAAAATCTGGGGTCTCACATATTCGGCTTAAGTTCATTCATTAATCACTTCTTATATATTCTTAGCATACATGTTCATTAAACCACACTTCTCTATCAACTTATTATGGTAGAGATAGAAGACTAATAGATCATAAGATCATTACCTTTGATGACTACTTCTTCTTCTTTGAAATCTAGCAAAAGGTTGAGTTGGCTTTAAAAGTGCTTATTCACTCTAACACTTAAGTTACTTTATAAGGAAAATTGTTGGTTGAAAAATAACAAGCAACAAGTGAATCCAAGCTTCTCTATTTATAGGCTTGACAAAGTGAGGGTAAAATGGTCATTATTCCCTCCACCTCCTTAACTAACCTCCTTACTAACCTCCTTACTATTCCTTACTTTACAACTAAGTAAACTTGCTAGCCACTTCTATTACTTGATCATCACAACACTTATCCATTGCTTGATTATCACATAAAGTTCTTGCCCATTAAGACAACCCATATCAATCTTGGTTGCTCCATGGATCATGGCTAACCCATTGGGCTTGCTTAATTAATCTAGCTAATTCTCATTGGGCTTGCATTACATTAGTTTGGACTCATGATTAACAAACACTTGGGCTTGCATATGACTTACTATTGGACTTCTACCAATATGCTAATAATCCTACAAGTCCATTCCATTTAATTAAACACCTTGGCATATATACTATACGTATAATTCTCGTATGCTAGCTCGTATACTAAATTGTAATATACGTTATTCCATTCTCCATACTTAATAGTATAATACATCGTATTATACTTACGTTCAATACCTCGCATAATGCCTACGCATCATACAATTAATACTTTCTCTTCTTAACGCTTAATATTCCTAACGTTCTCTAATTAAGTCCGCATGCGAAATATTTCATTTTCCATACTTAGATTATTATTACATAATCCATCTCACCTTAATATTATAACGTTACGTATTTCTCAGAAATTCAAAAATAATTCCTGAGCGGAAATCGATGAATAGTATTTTTTGGAAAATTTCTCGGAAAGCTTTTATTTTCGTCTTAGAAATTCAAACACTTTAATTCATTCACCTAGTTAAAATACTACGATGTTCCGATGTTTATAGGTTATAGAACGACATTCATCTTATCAACACGCAATAATAATAAATAATATTATTTTATTTATTATTAAAAGTATTTACAAAGGTTTGATTTTTTGGGGCGTTACACTCTCTCCCCCTTATAAGGATTCTGTCCCCAGAATCTCACTGTATTAAAAAAATTACACAAACAAGTGAGGGTAATTCTTTTTCATCATTTCTTCTAACTCCCACATTGCTTCTTCTGCATCATGGTTCTTCCATATCACCTTCACGGAAGGTATGACTTTATTCTGCAGAACTTGTTTTTTCTATCGAAAATTTGAATCGGCGTTTCTTCGTATGTTAAGTCCTTCTCGATATGAATAGGCTCATATTCTATCACGTGTTTATAATATGGCTTATACGGATGTAACACGGATACGTGAAACACATTATGTATTCATTCTAGGTATGGAGGTAATGCTATCATATAAGCTACCTCACCCACCCGTTTTAATACCTCAGAAGGTCCTATGAACCTTGGACTTAACTTTCCCTTTTGTCCAAAACATATCTTTCCTTTCCAGGGAGATACTTTTAGAAATACGTACGAACCTACTTCAAATTCTCTATTCTCTCTATCTTGAATCAAGTAAACTTCTTATATACATCTTGAAAGTTTGCTAGAAGAGCGATTCATATCATCTCGACGATGTCTCTACATTTCTTTGCACCAATTTTGGTCCTAGCATTCGGCGTTCTCCTACCTCATCCCAATATAGTGGTGTTCTGCATTTCCTCCCATACAAAGCTTCGTGAAGGCAAAGATACCTATGCTTGCATGATAGCTATTGTTATCATATAAACTCCACAAATGGTAGATGATCATCCCAGCTACCCTTGAAATCCATGACGCAAGATCTAAGCATATCTTCTAACGTCTGAATTGTTCTCTCGCTCTGTCCATCGATTTGTGGATGATACGTCATACTCAGCTTTAACTGCATTCCCAACCGCTCTTGTAGACTCCTCCAAAAGTTCGATGTGAATCGTGGATCACGATCTGACACAATCGATACTGGTACTCCATGTTGGGAAATTATTTCCTTAATATAGAGTCTATCTAACTGGTCTAAGTTATACTTGACCCTAATTGGCAAAAAGTGAGCCGACTTTGTCAACCGGTCCATTATTACCCAAATCGCATCATACCCCTTCATTGTAGTCGGAAGTCCTACCACAAAATCCATCGTTATATTTTCCCACTTCCACTCCGGAATTTCTAATGACTGTAACAAGCCACTTGGTCATTGATGTTCGGCCTTAAATTAAGTCAAGCACCTACTCACGTACTCTATTATCTCTCTCTTCATGTTCGACCACCAAAAACTCTGTCGAAGGTCTTGATACATCTTAGTGTTACCAAGATGAATCGAAAACCTCGAACTATGAGCCTCTTGTAATACCTTCTCCTTTAATTACGTCTCATCCGGAACCCAAATTCTTCCTTCAAATCTTAATAATCCCTCATTATCAAGACTATACTTAATATCTTTTTCATTGGCTAGCCACTCCTTTATCCAGTCACACTCATCAGTTTTGAGTTGCACCTCTTTAACTCTTTCTACGATGGTAGATTGCATCTCCGTTGTAAATAGCATTGGTCCTTCTTCTCTCGACAGCTTCACCTCCAATTCCATCCTAGCCATCTCTGTTACTAACTCAGTTTGAGCCGTTAACAAAGACAACTTTTCCCGACCCTTCCTACTTAAGGCGTTGGCAACTACATTGGCTTTTCCAAGGTGATACAGGATTTCACAGTCGTAATTCTTTATCAATTCTAGCCATCTTCTTTGCCTCATATTCAACTCCTTCTGTGTGAAGATAAATTTTAGACTCTTGTGGTCCGTGTATATCTCACATTTTTCTCCATAAAGATAATGTCTTCATATCTTTAGAGCAAAAACTACTGCATCCAGTTCCAGATTATGAGTAGGATAAACTTTCTCATAATCCTTCAACTGCCTAGATGCATACGCAATAACCTTGCTATGCTGCATGAGCACACAACCAAGTCCTCTATGAGAAGCATCGCTATACACTACAAAATTTCCTGTGTCATTATGCAATGACAAAACAGGCGCTTCACTCAACCTCTTCTTCAGTTCTTGAAAAATGTCCTCACATTTATCAGTCCACGCGTATTTCACCGTCAACGGAGTAGCTATCTTCAAAAAATCCTGGATGAATATCCGATAGTAACACTCTAACCCTAGGAAACTCCGCACCTCAGTCGGCGTTTTCGGTTGTTCCCAATTCATCACGGCTTCCACCTTCGCTAGATCTACTAAAATCCCCTCATGGTCAATGACATGACCTAAAAATTGTACCTTCTCCAACCAAAATTCACACTTAGTGAATTTCACATACAACTTCTCCTTTCTTAGTGTCTCCAACACTAATCTTAGGTGTTCAGCATGATCTTCTGGCGTCTTAGAATAGACTAGAATATCATCAATAAACACAACGAAAAACTTGTCCAAATATTGTTTGAACACTCTGTTCATCATATCCATAAATGCAGCTGATGCATTTGTTAACCCAAATGACATCACCAAAACTTCGTAATGACCATATCGAGTCCGAATCTCATCTTTGGTACATCCTCCTTCCTAACCTTCAACTGGTGATACCCCGTTCTTAAATATATTTTAGAAAAATATTTAGCCCCTTTCAACTAATCAAAGAGATCATCGATCCTGGGCAATGGGTATTTATTCTTTATCGTTAACTTGTTTAACACTTGGTAGTCGATACAAAGTCTTAATGATCCGCCCTTCTTCTTGACAAACAGTACCGGTGCTCCCCACGGCAAAACACTTGGTTGAATGTTCTTCCTGTCCAACAGTTCTTGTAACTGCACCATCAACTCCTTCATCTCCACTAGCGCCATACGATACGGTGCCCTAGAAACTGGTGCCACTCCTGGCACGATGTTTATTACAAACTTTGTCTCCCTATCTAGCGGAAGACCCGACAATTCACTCGGAAATACATCAGCGAATTCTCTCACTATAGGTATTTGTTCCATGGTTGCTATCACTCTCTGGGTATCAACAACATGACACAGATAACCTACACATCCCTTCCTCAGTAATTTCCTAGTTTGTGTCATGGTTAGACAACACGAACGTCCCGACGATCTATTCCCGTAAAATACTACCTGAGGTTGTTTTAACGTTTTAATATTCACACATTTCTTTTGACAATCTATAATTGCCCCATTGTTAACTAACCAATCCATTCCGAGAATTATATCGAATTCTCCTAACTTTATCGGTATCAAATCTACCTATAATTTACAACCCCGTATATCTACGCAACAACTCCTATGAACGTCTTTAACATGAATTATTTCTTCGTTTGCTACCTTAATATTTAAAGGTACATGCAACTTTTCGGGAAGTAATCCTAATCGCCTAGCAAAATCGCATGCTATAAGCGAACAAGTATCACCCGAATCAAACAACACGTAAGCATTTATGTTGTTGATCAGAATAATACCTGCGATGACATCCCCTGATGCAACTGCATCTTGGATCGTGTTATGTTAAAGTCTGACCCATCGGCCTACCCTATTACTTATTTGGACCACTAATAGCTAACTTACCGCTATTAGTGCCCCGGTTCCCATCCGTCCCCTTCTTCGGGCAGTTCTTTGCCATGTGGTCGGTTGAACCACACACAAAGCATCCGTGATTCTTTTTCGAACTCGGACAGTTAGGTGCAATGTGCCCTTCCTGTCCACAGTTGTAATAGATGACCTTCCCCTTGAGACAGACTCCTAAGTGAGTCTTCCCATAGGTCTTGCAGGCCTCCATTCTCCTCTTTGGGTCTCCTTGCTTCACTCCGGTATTCCCAGAGCTAAACACTTTCCTCTTCTGTCCCTCGCCACTACCGCTGGCTCCTTCAACCTTTACTCCCCCATCCACTTTCCCTTTACTCTTCTTCTCCTTGTGGTATTGATTCAGAGCCTCACTACCACCCTCGGCGATTATCGCCTTCTCTAAAATGGTTCCAAATAAAGTACTTTGGAACACCAAAATACAGTTATAGAGGTAGGGTTTCAAGCCCTGCTCGAACCATCGCGCCTTCCTAACCTCGGTATCCACTTGATGTGGAGCGAACCTCACCAGTTCATTAAACTTGGCGGCGTATTAGGGAACCGTCATGTCCCCTTGTTTTAACTCCAGAAACCGCATCTCCATCCTTCCTTGCATGCTCGTTGGAAAGTAGTTCTCGAAGAATATCTCATTGAACCTCTCCCATGTTAGATTCACTATCTTGGCCCTAGCCTGATTGGCTTCCCACCAAAAGTTGGCCTCTCCCTTCATCATATAGGTTGCAAAGGCAACCTTTTGGTCCTCATCGACATTTGCTATCACAAATGCCTTCTCTATTTCCTTCACCCATGTTTGGGCTTCAATAGGGTCCGTAGTTCCTTTGAACTCCGGCGGACCCACGCTCTTGAAATCCTTAAAGGTAGTAGCTCGTGCTACTCCACGGATTTCTGAGGATATTAGCCCTCGTTCTATTAAAGGCAAATTGTTAATAAATTAACAAATTCTGCGCATCGAGGTTAACTTAGGACCTCCCCGGTTGATTCATGTTAGCTCCTTGGTTACGTTGCACTCTTCTCGGCGGCATTTTGCTGATACAATAAACACATTTCGTTATTATTCCTTTCTTTATTAGTTATCATTTAATATTAAACAATAACTTCAACATCCATTACTCATTGTTTTCCATAAAAGGCTTATATTCATTCTTTGTAGTATAATACTACATCGGTTTACATTACACAACCTAAGTCGATTACATTACTTTCCATTATTGCTTTCCAAAATTGGGATTTAAAAAAGACTACCCTTCACTATACAAAAGAGGGCTTTACGTCACTACTAATTACAAAATATTTACATACCTAAACTACTCTAGCTACTACTAGCTTACATCTGCGAAGGCATTCTCGAAATCTGCCTTGGCCAGACCAGCAATGATATCACGGCTACTAGTATGCCGTGTCTGCCCCACCTCTACAGGATATCTAGTTACCTGCTGTTGGAAATCTGTATGAGAACTCCTATGAATATAGGACATTCTCCCTATCTTCTTCAGTTTGGTCTTTAGCTCCTCTTTGTGCTCAAAGACCTCATGCTTCAACTCGTGGACTTTGTCCTTAGCCAAAATCCGCTCATCATGCTCCTGCTCCCACATGGACTCCTCATCAGTTTTGTCCTCTATGACAGCTTAGAGCTCTGCTCTCAGCTCCTTGACCTCCTGACAGTAATGGATATTTCTATCCAATACTGACATGAATAGAGACATCATCGACCCCCCAGGAGCTATCTCCGCTACTATAGCTATTGGATTAAAGGACACTGTCTCCACTTCCTCCTCTATCATCCCATCGAATACTGACATGAGGTCAGCATCATCTGAGTCTCCAGACTCAATAACCACTATCTCAAGATCTGCTGCTATGGGGTTCGGTATGAAATCTACTTGGTTCACCGACTCCTCACTAACTGTCTGACCATCTACACGCATCCCATTTACTCCTGACATCTACATAAAATAATTAAGTTGATTAGTACACGTCAGTAGAATAATAAAAATACATAACATAATCATAATGCATTTTTATAAGGTTATTTTCTGCTTGTACTTCTTTAACTTCTCTTAAGGTTTTTAATCCCCCCTTAAGTTTTATAACCTAATGCTTTGATACCAACCTGGTACGCCCCCAAATCTGGGTATCTTACAACCCGACAGATGGTGCTACATGGTAGTACCATTCACACATTCATTCAATTGAAAAGTCTCAAAAGGACCAATATGTCTTTTATATATACAAAATAATATTACATTTTCCCAGGTTCTTTATAACCCATACATTCGTTCTTGTCATAATATTCAGTATATTACAAATGTTCACCTATACTATTACATAAGTAAACTAAGGGTTCGTCTTCGCCTTGCCCTTATCCTTGCCGGAGCCTTCGGTCCGTTCGATCTTAGCTGTGTTCATATGGTTCAAGCAAGAGTGAGCATGACTAGCTGAACAAGTACTACAATTCTAATAAACAACATGCTTGAAACATAGAACTCATATATCTTCAATAACTGAACAATAGTTACGAATTACTATCGATAATTCAAAATAGTACTTCTTTTCATTCAAAACATTTTACAACAACAATATTCAGTAAAACATCAATTCTGGTCCAAGACCTTGAGCATTTCATAAGTTCTTTTAAAAAGGACGTCCCGACACTAAGTCCGTAAGTCCAACATTACTTACGAGCACGTCTAGGTGATCAGCCTATAGTACTCTATGTTGATCAACACTACATCCATTAAACGTGTATACGTTTAAGTTGTGGCAACCTCATGTGCCTGTCGTTAAACGACAAAAACATTTGAGCATACTCAGTCTTCACTTGAAAACCACACCAATATTGTGACGCCCCCAATACGAATATAAGCTGAGTAAAATATGACAAAACATAAGCTGAGAGTTTTAACACGAATATTGTCCTCTAGACAATATCCACACTCAATGGAGTCCTCATTACATTTATTGTCACACTATTTTATAGAATAGTGAGGACTACTAAAACAACCATCCGATCGTTAATCCGCTCCACGACTTGTCCCAAATTTATATTCTCATTTCTGAAGAGAACAAATGAAAGAAAGGGTGAGCTCAACTAGCCCAAAGAAGAAATATTATGACTAAGATAATGAAGAATAAATTATCCTTAGCCTTCAACAGTATAACAACTGATAGAATACAATAGACAATAAGTTTTAGATCAACAACTGCAACGGAATAAGCAATCCATTAGAAGAGTCAAGCAGAGCATTATATCTACTATCTTCTATGATTTAAAAGTTTATCATCAATTTTATCCCTGTAATACTCATCAACAGTTCTTTATTATACCCAAGACAAATAGAACTTTCATCACCTGTCTTCACCTGAACCACCAAAGATGTTAGTTAAATTGACAATTCATATTTATAATAGTGTGAATCAACAATTTCTCCTTGCCACAAAGGCTTAATAGAACATTTACTCAATATCCTTACCCCAAAGGCTAAAGATATTCAAATGTAATAACAATGATCATACCAATCAGTTGTCTATCTTTGCACTACCGACCAAAAATATTCAACTATAAAACCAATGGTCATGATCATACCAATCAATTGCTTGTCAGTGCACTACGACCAAAGACATTCAACTGTTAACTAATGGTCATGATCCTGCCAATCACATCATCGAATTATCCCTGCACTACGACCGAGGATATTCATTAGTATAACAAGTGGTCATGATCATGTCATACACTTGTCCATCTTTGCACTACGGGCCAAAGCTATCAATTAACAGTTCATCTTTGCACTAAGACCAAAGATATTAATCAACAGTTCATCTTAGCACGTAAGCCAAAGATATACTACTGTAAAACCAATAATCAATAGTCCATCTTTACACGTAAGCCAAAGATATACAACTGTAAAACCAATAATCAACAATTCGTCTTTGCACGTAAGCCAAAGATATACAACTGTAAAACCAATAATCAACAGTCCATCAATGCACGTGAGCCAAAGATGACCGTGACGCCCCCAAAATAGGTCCACACGACCCATTCTGAGTCGCTAGATATCACTCCATAAAAATCAATTATAAACTTCATTTATACAACTGTTGAACTGTGGTACAGAGTACGACAACAGATAATCTATGAGTTTCAATACAAAATCTATGTAACTCTCATGGTGCCTCGACCACAACACCTTACAAAGGTACTTTATATAAAAGTACAGTCAATAACTGTTTTAGAAATTAAAATCTTTGGGAAATGTTCAAGGAAACCTTCGTACATGGGAGGCCATGAATCTAAGTTATGATAGATATCATATGTCCAGAGAATTATCCTTGGTTGATCCAATAGACCCCAAAGAAAAACGAGAAGATTACTATCATGTTCCTTCCAATGACGAGTCTTCTCTTGACATATAATTATCTCCGTTGTCTCCAAGTGAGAATTATATTTCAAATATACTCTAAGATCATATAGGTAGTGCTCATAGATATATAAAGAAGTGGATGTGCACAACCACATCTTATGATAACACGAGGTTGTATGTCGTTAGACATCTTGTATGATAAGTGGCAAAACACCCTTCCAAAGTTGGGTTCGCCTCACCCTATTCGGTTCACCAAAATTAAATATCAAATGACGTATACAATATTTACACACTTATCTAAGGTTCTCATAAAATTATTTCCATACTATTTAGGAGAACCTCAATGACCTATAGAACCACCGCTCTCTATTCTCCTGTTACCCCGCTTGACCCAAACTACTCTTATTATTACGAAAGGAATTGTGAAACAAAAGGGTGAGCACAACTAGCCCAGTAAAGAATATCATAACTAAAGATAATTAAATTATCAATAGTCTTCGTCAGTAATAAATCAGAGATTTAGAACATATGGTAGATGATAAAACTTTTCAACCATAGTCATAGTGAACGAAAGCAATCCATTAGAAGAGTCAAATAGACCATAAAGTCTATTATCTTCTCCACGTTAAAATCTACCAACAATGTTTTATCCCTGTAACATCAATCAACAGTTCCTTTCCACAATCATATGAATAACTCATAATCATAGTTGTGATTCTAAATTTCTCTTCGCACCCAGGACGAAGATAATTTTCATCACCTATCTTTACCTGAAACATCAAAGATCATGGTTATACCAAATCACAGTTCCTGTTTATAATCACACTTAATAAATTCATCTTTGCACTACGGGCCAAAGATATTCATTATCATTTCATCTTTGCATTACCGGCCAAAGACATATAACTGTATTTTAGAAGAGTCAAGTAGAGCATGATATCTACTATCTTCTAGGAATTTAAAAGTGTATAATCAATATGTTATCGTTGAGACTCAGCTTAATAAATAATCAACATCATCGAATCACCCCTGCACTACGGTCAAGGATATTCGTTAATATCATATCCATGAATTATTAATTCACTACGAACCAAGATAATCGTGTTTTCATCAACGGTCCTGATCATGCCATAAAACAATTCATCTTTGCAACATTGGCCGAAGAGAATCCATAGCCATAATCATACCAAACAAACTATCCATCAATTCACTACGGGCTAATGAGGACTTTTATCACATCATTTATAACATTACGGTCATGATTATACCGAATAATCCCTAGTCATAATCATACCAAGTCCATCTATGCACTACATGCCAAAGATGACTTTCATCATAATATAAGCATGAGGATAATAAAAATGATATAAAGAATCAATCAAATGAGATAAAGGATAAATATTAAACATTTATAATACAATTTATCCAGCGTTCAATAATAACCAAATATTATCAATCACTTAATAATCTCATAATCTAATATCATTAATATTATAACAATATTTTAATCACTTCTTAAACTTATAAACAATTTATTTCAATTGTTTACACTTTACCAAATAATGCATTTAATCATTCAAAAATGCCATACTCATAAGATTTCATCACCAATGATCAAATCCCTTATCAAAAATCTGCATATACTCTATATAGGATTCCCAAGCCATAAAATTCTATTTTCCAATTTTGTTACTTCACATAACATATTTAATTTATTTACTCATAACTAGTTCATTTTCATGAAAAATACCAAATCAGTCCCAAAAATATTTATTTTCTAGGACTTAACAGAATATAGTCCCATATTGAATATATATTTTTCTCAGAATTTTTAAAATTCATTTACTATTTTTTATATTGCCAAAACTGCTGAATATTTAGACATTTATCATAAATTGTACTTTTGTCCAAAAATTCTGAAATTTACAGGGTATACTCCTGTTATATACAAGTACTCCCAATAAAAATTTCACCAATTTTGGAGTTAACCACAAGGAGTTTTAAAGGTTTACTTTTAAAATAGTCTTTTCCCATAAAATCCATAACTCTTAATCTATACATCTAAAAATCGCCATCTCTGGACACAATATAGAAAACTCATCAAATTATCATTTCAAATTTTTTTAGAATTTTTAAGGTTCAGAAAATTTATGAAACTGCAAATGGATTTTCACCCGCCATGCGGTAATCCACGTATACAGATCATGTCTACAATTTAATAAGGAATGAATACAAAGGATCATTCACCATGCATGTGGTAATCCACATAGACAGGTTATTCTAACAAAATAATAAAGAATGAAATAACAGAAGAATTCACCATGCATACGATAGATCGCACAGATAGGTTATTCCCAACAGAATAATAAAGAATGGAACCAGGTCATGCGTAATCCGCACCGACAGGATATTCCAACAGAATAATAAATAATGGAATAACAACAGAATTCACCATGCATGCGATAGACCATACAGACAGGTTATTCCAACAGAATAATAAATAATGGAACCAGGTCATACGTAAACGCACAGACAGGATATTCAGACAAAATAAAAAAGAATGGAATAATAGAAGAATTTCACCATGTATGCGGTACTTCGCATAGACAGGTTATTCCAACAGAATAATAAATAATGGAATAACAAAAGAATTTCACCATATATACGGTAGTCCGCGTATACAGGTTATTCCAATAGAATAATAAAGAATGGAATAACAGAAGTTCTCTTCATGAATACGAAAGAAATAATATCCCTTACGAGTACAACAAATAATATCCCTTACCTTATAAAGAAGAGTACTCCGACGGGTAGGGCGGGGATATACTTGAAGAAAACTTGCACTACGCTCAAAGCTTTCTTAAACTCTAAAGAAATACACTCAAGATTATAGAAGAAGAATTCTCTGAACTTCTGGTGTGATTTTCAATTCTAACTAAGCATCCTATTTATAGGAGAATGGAAAGGATACTATGAAATAAAATATAATATATTCAATATATATATATTTTATTTAAAATCTAATAAAACAGATAACTTTATAAATGTATTATGTTTTAGATAAAAAAGATTTTACTATGCAAATACTATATCGCATACACTATGCAAAACACTATGCATAATAGAATATAATATATTCTATTTATTGTCTAATAAAACAAATAACTTTATAAAAGTATTTTGTTTTATATAAAAAGATTTTACTATGCAAACACTATGCAGCACTATGCAAACATTATGCATAATAGAATATAATATATTCTATTTATAGTCTAATAAAACAAATAACTTTATAAAAGTATTCTATTTTATATAAAAAAATTTACTATAACAACACTATGCATAATAGAATATAATATATTCTATTTATAATCTAATAAAACAAATAACTTTTTAAAAATATTCTATTTTATATAAAAAGATTTCTATTTTATTACATTAATAATAATAATAAAACAAACTTCATCATCATTATTATAATTCACACTATTAATCGATAAGGTCGTCCCCAGGAAAGAGGGGGCTTTCCAATAATAATTTCTCCCTATTGGCGCGCAATTAGGTGACCAAACCTCTCCTTGGCAGAACTTCTAGACATCGTTAATATTGCAAATAATAATATTAATAACTTTGTTATCTCAATTATTGATTTAATAATATAAAATATCGACAATAATTGAATCACATAACGTGAGATACTATGCAACAATTACTATAGCAATAATAAAACTGAGTGACATCTCACGTAGGCATCAATAATCAATACCGTGTGCTACTATGCAACCATGCGTATTACTGTACTTTTTCTACCGAGTAGTTCAACAGTATTAACGGTAAAACTTCCGCCGTTATTTTTATAAAAATATTTCTGTCGTTTTCTCATTTCGACAATAATTTCGTTGTGGGGTCCACCAATGATTGTGCCGTCGTACGAATATTCCCCGACAAAAAGAATATTCCCCGACCAAACGAATATTTTATAACAACTTGCATACTTCTAAACATTTTCACATATCACCCTTAACTTTTACCCTTTATCAATTAAACCATTCACTAAATAGAATACTTATAAGAAAATTGAATACTTTCATTTCATAAAATTCGGGGTCTCACAATGACTTTCATCACAATATCAACATAAGGATGATGACAATGATATAAGCATTAATCAAACGAAATCAAGGATAAATATTAAAGACTTTAAATTTATCCAGAGTTTAAAAAATATCCAAATTGTCAACATGATACTGCTTTGTGGAGTAAAATTCAAGAATAATATTCATGTACGAAAAATAATCTGGACAAAAAAAAAAAAAAAATTTTGGGTGAATAGTACCCCGACATGAAAAGTGTTCCGAATACCCGAGTGAATGATACTAGAGTGAATAGTAATTAGGTGAATAGTAACCTGTGAATAGTTACTCGTAAATAGTACTCCAACACGAAAATTGCCCCGAATACCCGAGTGAATAATACTAGAGTGAATAGTAACTAGGTGAATAATAACCCGTGAATAGTAACTCGTAAAAAAATACAAAAAAAATGATATTCCATGACGAGTATAAAAGAAATGATATCTCATACGAGTATAATAGAATATACGAAACTGCAAATGGATTTTCACCCGCCATGCGGTAATCCACGTAGACAGATCATTTCCACAATTTAATAAAGAATGAATACGAAGGATCATTCACCATGCATGTGGTAATCCACATAGACAGGTTATTCCAACAGAATAATGAAGAATGGAATAACAGAAGAATTCACCAGGCATGCGATAGACCACACAGACAGGTTATTCCCAACAGAATAATAAAGAATGGAACCAGGTCATGCGTAATCCACACGCATAAGATATTTCAAATGTAATAATAAAGAATGGAACTAGGTCATGCGTAATTCACACAGACAGGATATTCCAACAGAATAATAAAGAATGGAATAACAATAGAATTCACCAGGTATGCGATAGACCGCACAGATAGGTTATTCCAACAGAATAATAAAGAATAGAATAATAGAAGAATTTCACCATGTATGCGGTACCAGCGATAGATAAAAGTTATTCAACATAATAATAAAGAATGGAATAACAACCCTTACGAGTATTGAAAAAAAATATCTCTCTTCATGAATACGAAGGAGAATACCCCTTACCTTTGAAGAAACTGCATACTGGAATAGTGAGGTAGCAGACTTCTCTTCTTCTTTCTCTCTATAATAATTGCTCTATAGCTTTAGTGAATTGATGAAAAATAATCAAGGAATGAGCTTCTATTTATAGGAAAATATAGTTTTCATAATTGCACATTTTGGGGCTCGAAATATTACAGTATAATACCTTCATCTTTTCCTTCATTTTTAATTTAGTCATGCAAGTATTATCAAATTTGCACCACCTCCCCTAATAGTAAATCATGTGAATCAATAGTAAATCATGTGACTCAATAGTTCTAAACATGTGAAAAAAAATTTAATTATAGTATAATACCTTCATCTATACCTCCATTTTTAACTTAGTCATGCAAGTATTATCAAACTTGCACCAACTCCCCTAATAGTAAATGAATGTGATTCAATAGTACACACATGTGAATAAATAGTTATAATCATGTGAATTAATAGCAATTAATTTCTCATTTATCCGGTTAATTACCCAACTGGTCAATATAATCTCCAGACATTAATTATTATCGAAATAAATGTCGATTGTCACTAACACTAATAATTCCAACACAATGGAACTATCAATTTCATCTTTAATCAACATGAACTTATTCATCATTAATATTATAACTCACAATATTTAACAACCAGGTCATTCCCAGGAAAGAGGGGGCTTTCCGATAAGGATTTCTCCTATATTGGCAATTGATTAGATTATCTAACCTCTCCTTGATAGAACTTCTAGACATTGTCAATATTGCAAATAATAATATGAATAACTTTGTCATCTCAATTATTGATTTAATAATATAACATATTATACAGATGATACTGTGACAATAATTGAATCAATAATATGAGAGATATCATGCAGCAATTACTGTAGCAATAATTGAGTATAATTGAGTGATTTCTCACGTAAGCATCAATAATCAATATCGTGTGCTACTATGCAACCATGCATATTACTGTACTTTTACCATTGGGTATTTTATGACAACTTGCTTACTTTAAAAAAATTTCACATATCACCCTTAACTTTAACCTTTTATTAATTTAACCATTTACGAAAAAATAATAATTATAAGAAAATTGAATACTATCATTTCATAAAATTCGGGGTCTTACAAATATAACTCGGTAAACATTAATCATGCTTGATAGGATCATAATATAAGTCTAGCTGAAAGAATTGGCTTTGACTTCATCATTCAAGACTTCATGCGAAAGAATACATGAATTACAAAGCTTGTCCAAACTGAACTGGAACAAGGGTTAGAATACTTGCCTTTAGCGTCTTCTTACTGTTTATCACACGTACACTTTAAGTCTCTAAGTCTCTACAATACATGATCATATAACGTACCACATCAGGTCATATATAATCAAGTAGGTATACTACTATATCTTACCCTTCATCTCAATCTAATCTTGACTTAGATTTGTTATTACTGGTTTCGACTTTTCGTTACATTGATTCATTACGTTCATGATTGATTACTTATCTTCAACCTTTAGACAACATAAATAAGGTTTAACAATACCTTACCATCCCTTATTAAGTTCCTCAGTTTATTATTACCGAGTTACTGTTCATGCTATACATGTAAACCTTCATTACTGTTCAAAACCCTAGGGTTGGCACTACGGCGCCACTCTTTCCTCTTTAAGTCACGTTTGTATGCATGAGTTAATGAAGATGTAAGTCCCGGACTTGGCGTTGCTATGTACGAGTCTCCTTTTGTTACTACCGCCTTCACTGGCATGTAATTAGTAGTATGCCCTCGTCCGGTCTTGCCTCGCATCGTGAGCCTTAAAGTTTGTGAGTCGTATTGCCGCTGGACTCTATGCGCTTTAGACAAATTTCTGATTTTGAAATTTTGCGAAATTCTCGGAGGCATAACTTCTTCGTTATAAGTCCAAATTGGCTCGTTCAAAAGCCTACGGTTCACAAATTACATAATCTATGCGTTAATGCAAGAATTTTATCTATTTGACTTCGTTTGCTAAAATTTCACCTATTGGTTTATTTTTAACGAAAACGATAAATGTTCGTGAACGTTCAATGCTCGTTTCTTCGTTCTAAGTAGGAATTCGGTCATTTTCGAGTCCGCAACTCTATAATGCGAAATATGACTTATCTCCATCGAAAACCAACTTTTCTGAGTTCAAACACAAAATACGACTTCCATTCTGAGAATTTCACGAATTCGACGATTATCGTCCAATTGTGTGAATTCCGGCGAAACCTCATTACTAATGATTTGATTATCATTCTACATGGATTTTAATCAACATATGAACATTTCAAGTTACTTATTACACCAACTTATTATCAAAGTAAGTTTTAACTTATTCTCATAAATTAATGACTTAATCAACTTATAAACTACAAATTTCCTTGCTTATGACTTAATATGGACTTAAGTCCTTTTCTCAATGTTCTCATACCATATTAAACATACTAACATCATATGACAATCATATGATAAGTTCATAACAAGTTATCAACTTATTTAGGTTCTAGTTGCTTATTCACAACTTATTCGGCTTAAGTTCATTTTTTAATCACTTCTTATATATTCTTAGCATACATGTTCATTAAACCACACTTCTCTATCAACTTATTATGGTAGAGATAGAAGACTAATAGATCATAAGATCATTATCTTTGATGACTACTTCTTCTTCTTTGAAATCTAGCAAAAGGTTGATTTGGCTATAAAAGTTTTTATTCACTCTAACACTTAAGTTACTTTATAAGGAAAATTGTTGGTTGAAAAATAACAAGCAACAAATGAATCCAAGCTTCTCTATTTATAGGCTTGACAAAGTGAGGGTAAAATGGTCATTATTCCCTCCACCTCCTTAACTAACCTCCTTAACTAACCTCCTTACTAACCTCCTTACTATTCCTTACTTTACAACTAAGTAAACTTGCTAGCCACTTCTATTACTTGATCATCACAACACTTATCCATTGCTTGATTATCACATAAAGTTCTTGCCCATTAAGACAACCCATATCAATCTTGGTTGCTCCATGGATCATGGCTAACCCATTGGGCTTGCTTAATTAATCTAGCTAATTCTCATTGGGCTTGCATTACATTAGTTTGGACTCATGATTAACAAACACTTGGGCTTGCATATGACTTACTATTGGACTTCTACCAATATGCTAATAATCCTACAAGTCCATTCCATTTAATTAAATACCTTGGCATATATACTATACATATAATTCTCGTATACTAGCTCGTATACTAAATTGTAATATATGTTATTCCATTCTCCATACTTAATAGTATAATACGTAGTATTCTACTTACGTTCAATACCTCGCATAATGCCTACGCATCATACGATTAATACTTTCTCTTCTTAACGCTTAATATTCCTAACATTCTCTAATTAAGTTCGCATGTGAAATATTTCGTTTTCCAAATTTAGATTATTATAACATAATCCATCTCACCTTAATATTATAATGTTACGTATTTCTCAAAAATTCAAAAATAATTCCCGAGCAGAAATCGATGAATAGTGTTTTCAGAAAATTTCTCAGAAAGCTTTTATTTTCGTCTTAGAAATTCAAACACTTTAATTCATTCACGTAGTTAAAGTACTTCGACGTTCCGACGTTTCTAGGTTATAAAACGACATTCATCTTATCAACACACAATAATAATAAATAATATTATTTTTTTCATTATTAAAAGTATTTATAAAGGTTTGATTTTTTGGGGCATTACAAGAGTTGTTGGTTTAGTGATAAAGACAAAGTATATAGCTATAAATGAAGCTACAAGTTGATTGTTTTGATAAAAAGTTCATTACAGAACGAGGAATAGTTCTTTAGTCTCATCTTGGATCTAAACATGTGTTGTGGCACTTTCATTTGATTATAAGAATCATTGAAAGATGGGAAATCACTATAGAGATAGTAGACTCTCAAGAACAACATTACATATCCATTAACTAAAGCTTATCAAACAGCAGGATAATCGTCACTTAGAGAAGAAGGGTATGAGATACCATGGCGATTGGCTTTAGTGCAAGTTGGAGATTGAAAGTAGTATGCGCGCAAGCTAATCATGTTTGATGATAAAACATATACTTTGTAACAATCTTATTCATTTATTAATAAAAAGTATTAATTTATAAAAGGCTTTTAATTATCTACATGATGTTGTTTTATAATATGTGATAAACCCATAGTTTTAAGCAATGCTTTTAGAATAATGATGATGATCATTTTTATGAGATCTAAATTCTTAGAAAGTTTAAACTAAAATAGTTCCCAATCGTTGGATTACTAAATTGGGAATTAGTGAATCCGGATAGATTGGTACATACGTTGCTTGCTCATTGGATGAGGATGATTGATCTCATAATCATTTGTGTGGAGACACTAAAGTAAGTATGTATGTGTTTATTATAGAATAAGTTCACTGAACGTGGCTCGCTAAGGAATACCTAATGGAGTTTTACTTGCTTGTCAATAGGAATTCCTGTAGTGATAGTAGTACAAGTGATCCTTGGACTTGAGATCATCATGGTATCTTATGTATGATGAGTTATACTTTGACTTATTCCTTAAGACCCTTAGGGTATATCAAAGGGTATTCTTGGGTATAATAAGTTATACATGGAGATAATGTATGATCAATAAAGAATCTACCGCTTCTAGTAAAAGAAGAGAAATATCCTATGTGTTTCGATAAATGACAACCCAGTAGTCCTTGGCCAAGGCAGGATGAAATTAGAAAGGAGTTTGTAATTTGTATTATTTGGAGTTGGGCATTTAAGAGTCGAAATACATATAATTAAATAAAATAAGACTTGACAGTAATTCCATGTCTTATATTTAATTGGGACATTGTATGGTGGAAGGATTGAATTGTACGGTAACTATTTACTCAAAGGTTCTTTTATGATTAATGTTGAAATCTATATTATCTGGAAAGTCGTTAATCGCTAGGGAGGCTTATCTCTATTGTAGAATAAATATTATTTATTTAAATAAATTAATATTTTAATTTATTTATTTAAATAAGATTAGAATTGTTCTAATTGATTTATTCACAATCGGTTTAATATGGAGAACCTAAAGGGTCACATCATAAAATGAAGAATAATTATTTAAGAAGTTAATGGCATAATCGTAATAATAAGTTAAGTATATTTAATTTAATCTATGGTGATAGAATAAATTAAATTGTAAGAGCCCAACTTTTATGAATAAAGATGATTTTTCTATAAATATCATTTTTGAATATTATGGAATGATTTTGATATAATGTTATAGTTGTGGGTATTATTTATAAATTTTGCAAAGTACGCAAGTTGTTATATTATATTTGATTGGTCGGGAAATATTCATTTTAACAGGGAAAATTCGTATGATGGCACAATCATTGGTGGACCCTACACCCGAATTATTGTCAGATGGAGAAAACGACAAAAATATTTTATGAAAATAACAGCGAATGTTTTACCGTTAAAACTGTTGAACTACCCGGTAGTAAAAGTAAAAAGATGAAATGCTGCGTGGTTAATAGTAGCACCGGTATTGATTATTGATGCGTCGTGAGAAGTCACTCGATTTTGTTCAATTATGCTTTCTGAGAATTGTTACATAGTATCTCACGTTATTTGATTCAATTATTGTCGATATTTTATATATTATTAAATCAATAATTGAGATGACAAAGTTATTAATATTGTGACACCCCCAAACCCAGGTACTTCATTCCCACAGGATTTGGTGCTCACTAAATCAAACATTCTTATCTAACTACCCATCACAATAAAACTAGATAAATAAAACCTTTCCCATTAAAGGGTTACATAATAAAAATCTCCCAGGTTGTCTAACATTTAAATACAATCATTCAAATGCGGAAAATTAAATAAATATACTTCATTACAACCATTCAATTTAAAATTTGATAATCAAATATCAACACATTGCAAGTCTTCAACACTTGTTCATCTTTCCTTTTCCCTTACTGGTGCTAGGTACATCAACCTTCTCGTCTTTAACTGTAATAGTTATATAAGCAAGAGTGAGCAAACAAAGCTCACTTGAAACAATAAGGAATGAAAATATTTACAACAACTGTCAAATACGAGGCTCGATAGAATTAAACAATATGATTTTTCAACATTCTGAAATAAATAACTGAGGGTCCTAAGACAACGAACTATGTCCATATTTATAAGTAATTTTTCAACTTAAACTTTAACAATCATAAGACTATAGGGACTCCTCGTACTTAGGGGGATCAGTCCTTCGTACAATGTATTATGCATAAATATTTCAACGTTAAGCGTAAGTTACCCCTAATAATAGGGTTGTTCATCTCAGTATTTAGAGTACAAGTCCGCACCAAAGTGAGTTTGGTTTGGATACATTTCAGGGTAATTTGGAATTCAACGAACATCAACTAAGGACTAGTTGAATGAAACCAATAACATCATACTATAGAATAATCGTAATTGAATCAACATGGTAAATTAAAGTCATGCTTTAGGAATAATCTAATAGCATACAACTTGAATAACTATAACACACCTTGCTTGAACAATGTTAAGCCAAGGTTATTTAAAATCGAATACTAAGCATGCGTAGCAATTTGAACGATAAAACTGTTCAACATTAGTATATATAATTGTGCATGCTAAACAACAAGTTAAATACAAGAATAACTTGTTCACTATAAAAATCAAAGTTTAGAAAGCTTGCATCATTTATAAGGTAATCGAATTGGAAACCATAATTGCTTCAACAAGAAAATAGATTAGAGAACTTGCCTTGCTCGTAGATTAAACCGAACAATTCGAATCACAATATCTTATATACATATGTCATCATGACATAGTTAGTCACTACCACTTTACAAACATAACTAAGTGCATTCATCATGTAGGTTTGATTATTTAATCACATAATCAAATTATAAAACAAGTTAATTGTTAATAACATGTTCATTCTAGATATAGAAATATTAAAATCATAACTTAATAGTCCTATTATTAACACATAACCATTCCTTTAGACTTCGAGTACAAAAAGTACATCGTCGGACCATTTCGCTAACTTCATTCGCTACTGGCGCTACGCTTTTATCTTGTAGTGCGGTCTTTGCTTATGTGAGAGAGATAATATTTGAAGCGATAATAATACTACTAGGTCAATACTGCTGGCATTGGTAATCTTCTTGACGCGACGCGAGATTAATACTACTAAGTCAAGATCATGACGCTAAAGCGCAGATCTTCAACTGACAACTTCGACAACAATATGAACAAAAGCCAATTTTGGCCTACAAGCTCCTTTCTAACAGTCTAATTGACATGTAATTCATACAAAGACTTTATGTAAACATAATTCAAGAACTCCTAACATGTTTCTACCCATACAACAACATAAACAATAAATTTAAAACATCTAATTTCACTGTTTTTGATAAAAACTCACTTTTTGATATTTTAAATGAAAATAAACACTGTGACTTTGTTTTCCAACCAAAATAGTTAATTCAAAGCACTTTATCAATGTTTATACATACTCTACCACATTCAATAATCAATTTATCAACTAAACAACTAATGAACCCTTAATTTTTACTTTAAACCAAACAATATATATTCACAAAAACTTTCTGTAAAAAATATTTTTCTTATCAAATTACATACATATCATCAATTCATTGACTATAACTTATGAAAATAGTTTTAACATCATTAGTATATCATATTAAGCCACATAACAACAACAATTTATCCTTACACAAAGATTCTACAGAATTAGGGAAGAGAAAAACTAAACTTTTAAAACTAAAAAAAAATAGGATGATACCTTGAAGAAGATGATGATACTATCTCTTTGATTGTCAAGCTTTTCTCCTCTTCACTCCCAATTCTCTAGGATTCTCTCACTTTTCTTCTTCTCTTCTTCTTCTTCCTCTGAGTTTTTATTTTCTTCTCTCTTACCTCTCTCTTCTATTCTTACGTCTTAGAATATAATGCATATAAGATATAATATATATTAATTATATAATATAATACTAACTTAACTGACATCAGTTATTTTTTTATTTTGAAAACCAAGAGCCATAAGGCTTGTTTGGATAACCACTAAAAAAATAATTAATTAATCATTATGCCTTGTTTGGTAAAACACAATTAGATTAAAGACTCACTAGGCATTAGGCCTTGCTTGGCAAAACTGAATTAAACTCCTTTAATTTATTTTAATAACTCCTTTATAAAAGGTTATTTATCATACTTTTATTAAATTAAATTAATTCTAATAACAATTTATTAAATTACTTCATCACATAAATCAATACCACAAAAATATAATTTTCTATATAATTATAACTTTATTAAATCAACTAACACATCCTTTTAAGTACAAATTCAAATAAAAGAATAACAATTCAATTAATCAAAACTCTCTAACTTAATAATTAAATTGAATTAGCATAAAATAATTAATTTCCTTAATTATTTATTTAACAAATAGTTAACCAAATTGAATCAAATTTGAACAATTATTTATTCAACAATAAACACATCCATTAAATACTTAAATAATTCAATAAATATTTAATATAACAGTTAAAAATTCTGGAATGTTATAAATATTATTATTTGCAATATTAACGATGTCTACAAGTTCTGTCAAGGAGAAGTTTGGTCACCTAATTGCGCGCCAATAGGGAGAAATCTTTATTGGAAAGCCGTCTTTCCTGGGAACGACCTGGTTGATTAATATTGTGAATTATAATAATGATGATAAATGTTGTTAAAAATATTGAGGTGATTTTTATAGTATTTGTAGCATGTATTGGCGTATTATTTGGATCCCCATTTATCCATTTTTCAAAATAATCGATAGAAAAATTATTCTTTATAATAAAAAATGGGGCCCACGTGTGGAATAATTGGATGAAAGGAAAATGGGGTGGGGGGAAGGTAACGTATATAAAAGGGTAATTAGTATAATATATATATATATATATATATATATATATATTATATTGTTATTTTGTTTGATTAATGAATCAGTGAATGAATCAATGAATCCGTGAATGAAATAAGCGCCCGTGAATGAAATAACTAATGCATCCGTGAAGAAATCCTGACACAGTGCCTTTCCATTCTCCTATAAATAGAAGCTCATTCCTTCATTATTTCTTATTAATTCACTGAAACTCTAGAGAGAGAAAATTATAGAGAGAAAGAAGAAGAGAAGTCTGCTACCTCTCTTTTCCTATATCCAGTTTCTTCTAAGGTAAGAGATATTATTTGTTGTACTCGTAAGGGATATTATTTGTTGTACTCGTAAGGGGTATTATTTCTTTCGTATTCATGAAGAGAACTTTTGTTATTCCATTCTTTATTGTTCTGTTGAAATAACCTGTATACGCGGGCAACCCTATACTTGGTGAAATTCTTCTGTTATTCCATTCTTTATTATTCTGTTGGAATAACCTGTCTATGTGAAGTACCGCATACATGGTGAAATTCTTTTGTTATTCCATTCTTTATTATTACATTGGAACATCACATGCATGTAATTTCTTTGACACGGTTCTCGTTATTTATTATTACATTAGAACATCGTATGCAATGCGTTTACGCATGACCTGGTTCCGTTATTTATTATTCTGTTGGAACATCCTGTCGGTGCAAATTTTGCCTGACCTGGTTCCGTTATTTATTATTCTGTTAAAATATCCTATCTGTGGGTTTACGTATGACCTCGTTCCGTTGTTTATTATTCTATTGGAATAACCTATCTGTGCGGTCTATCGCATGCCTGGTGATTTCTTTTGTTATTTCATTCTTTATCATACTCAGTTGGTTAAAGTTTTGACTTCTATACTCCATGAAATTAGTGGAATATCTTTAATATTTGCACTTCATCCAATATCTTTTCATGAAAATATTCTTCTGAGCATTTTTGAATTTTACTCTACAAAGAAGTATCATGTTGACAATTTGGACGTTATTAGTTCCATGAAAAATTATTTCTTGAACTTGTTTTATTGAATTCTTATATCATTGTCATCATCCTCATGTTTATATTTTGTTGAAAGTCATATGTGGCCTGTAGTGCATAGATGGACTTGGTATGATTATGACCAGGGATTTATCGGTATAATCATGATCGTAATATTACAAATGATGTGGTAAAAGTCCTCATTGGCCCGTAGTGCATTGATGGACATTTGTTGGCATGATCATGACCATTGATGAATACACGAATATCCTTGGCCCGCAGTGCATGGATAATTTGTGGTTGTGATACTAATGAATATCCTTAGGTCAGAAGTGCGGTGGATGATGTGGATTATTTATTGTCGAGTCCCAATGATAAAAGTGATGAAAAACCTTTTAAATCATAAAAGATAGTAGATTTTATTTCTACTTGACTCTTTTAATGGATTGTTTGTTTTTTCTTGATTAAACTTGATGTTTTCTATATTGTATCGGTTTAACACTTTGTTGAAGGCTAACGATAATTTATTACGCATTATCTTAGTCATAATATTTCTTCTTGGGCTAGTTGAGCTCTCCCTTTTACTTTCATTGTTCTCTTCAGAAATGAGAGCGTAGCGAGGACTAGTCGGGGGAGCGGAGTGACGGTCGAGATAATAGCATTAGTAGTCCTCACTATTCCATTAAATAGTGTGATAATAAATGTAATGAGGACTCAATTGAGTGTGGATATTGTCTAGATGACAATATTTGTATTAAAACTCACAACATATGTTTTGTCGTATTTTACACGACTGTTGTATAATTAAGTTGTATTTGAATTTTGTACCATGTATTTGGCGACTCAAGATGGGTGATGTATACCTATTTTGGGGGCATCACAGTTGGTATCAAAGCTTAGGGATATGATCCCTGGCTGAGATGTGAGACAAGAACTAGGAGGGGAGAGACGGGGAATTCCTTCGCTAGTATGACCTACCTAAGTTTATTTGGTATTTAATTAGTCGGTCAGAGTATAGGGATAATATGTGATATGTTAATTAACCCTTGTTTTGTGGCAGTATTTGAAAATGGCATCCGAGAATGTTGAGAACATCAATGGAGCACAGGAGACCGTTAAGTCTCCACAGATCAATAATCAGGACAATGTGCATCAGGAAGGTGACAATACTCATGCAAACAATAACACTAACCAAATGATGAATGATGGAATGTTCAGAGGCTTTCTGCAATTTATGCAGCATCAGGCAAGAGAAACTCCTGTCCAAAATGCAGGTGGAAACACTGGCAACTCTCGGACGGTCACCGCTAAGCAGTTCAAGGAACTAGGACCACCGATGTTTTTTGGAGAGCCAAAACCACTTAAGGCGGAGACGTGGATAAAGCAGATCTGCAAGATATTTGATGTCTTGGGATGCTCCGAGGAGCAAAAGGTTCCCTTTGCCACCTTCATGTTTGCGTGCTGAGAGGCTGATTCTTGGTGGGAATCAGAAACGCGTACTCAACCTGCCGCACTAAAGATGACTTGGGAGAAGTTCCAAGAACTATTCAACGACAAGTACTTTCCTGAAAGTATTCGTCACATGAAAGAAGTAGAGTTCATTAAACTGGAGCAAAACAACATGACCGTGTCGCAGTACGAAGCCAAGTTTGCCTAGTTGTCCTGGTTTGCGTCCCATTTGGTTGATAATGAGGAGAGAATGACGCAAATGTTTCTAAGAGGTTTGAAACCTGAGATACGTCAATATCTTATCTCTCATAAATTGTGTTTGTATTCAGATGTTGTTAATAGGGCTCAGTTATTGGAGTGTGATAATGAGTCAACCAAACCAAAAGAGGGCAGCCGACAAAATGATAATACCAGTTAGAGCAGTCATCGAAGCGGTGACAACAAGCATGGAGGGAATCAACATGCCAGAAATGGTAACCACTTCGGTGGTAATCATGGCCAAAACAATAAGAATGAACATCTCAAGAAGAGGAGATTCAACAATGATGGAAAGACGTCAGCACCAGCACCCGTTGTTAAGGAAGGAGAACGACCACCTATCATATGCTTCAAATACGGAGGGGAGGGACACATCAGTCCAAACTGCACGATGCCGTCTAAAGCATGTTATAATTGTGGAAGAGAAGGTCAAATAGCCCGATTTTATCGTTCATCGAAGACAAGTTCAGCTAGGATGGACGCACCAAAGGGCGTCCCAGAAAAGTCAAAGCTGGTAGTGCAAGGGAGAGCATTTGTCGTGACCTCCCAAAAAGCAAGAAACCCGAACGAGGTCATCACGGGTAAGCTTATCATAAACTTTAGTGAAGTCTATACCTTATTTGATACCGGTTCTACCCATTCTTTTATTTCTCATACTTGCGCTCAATATTTAAATTTGACTCTAGAGAATTAGACTTTGACTTATCTGTTGAAACTCCATTGGGAGAAACCTTCATTACATCCACTGTTTATAAGTCTTGTTTGGTTCAAATCGGTACCCTCACATTACCTGTCGATCTTATTTCATTGAAAATACTTGCATTTAACGTAATTCTAGGGATTGATTGGTTAACTACTCATCATGCAAAAATTGATTGTTTTCGTAAGGTTGTTAGCTTTTATATTCCTAACCAATCTATTATGCGAATTCAAGCAACCAAACCATTAAAATCAATCACTGTCATCTCACGCCATAAAGCTATTCGTTTATTGAAAAATGGATGTCAAGCTTTCTTAGCTCATGTCACGGATCTAAACAAAAATACGTCAGTTTTGAATGATATTTCTATTGTTAATAAATTTCCTGACGTATTCCCTGAAGAACTTCTTGGCCTACCCCCAGAACGTGAAATTGAATTTTGTATCGACCTTGAACCCGGTACAAAACCCATTTCCAAAGCCCCATATCGAATGGCTCTATTGAACTTCGAGGAGTTAAAGACCTAAGCTCGCAGGAATTGTTAGACATTGGTTTCATTAGATCCCTAAGACGTCTCCTTAGGGTGCTCCTGTTCTATTCGTGAAGAAGAAAGATGGGAGTATGCAACTTTGTATTGATTATCGGGAGTTGAATCATGTCACAATCAAAAATAGGTACCCATTGCCACGTATTGATGACCTGTTTGACCAGTTACAAGGCGCCAAATTCTTTTCAAAGATTGACCTTTGTTCCGGATATCACCAATTGAAGATTAGAACCGATGACATTCTAAAGACGGCTTTCAGAACTCAGACGGGCATTATGAATTCCTAGTCATGTCTTTTGGATTGACTAATGCTCCTGCTTCCTTCATGGATATGATGAACCGAGTATTCAAGGAATATTTGGTTCACTTTGTGGTCGTCTTTATTGATGACATCCTTATTTATTCCAAAAGCTGTGAAGATCATGAGCAACACTTGAGGCTGATACTCCAAAAGCTTCGTGAATATAAGCTTTATGCCAAGTTAAAGAAATGCGAGTTCTGACATGAGGAAGTAGCATTCCTTGGGCACGTGGTATCAAGTCATGAAATATCTGTTGACCCAGCAAAGATTGAAGCTATTCAAAGCTGGGAGCAACCTAAATCAGTGACCGAAGTACGTAGCTTTCTCGGCTTAGCTGGTTATTATCGGAGATTCGTAGAAGGGTTTTCTCGAATTGCTACTCCATTAACTCAACTAACTCGAAAGTATACAAAATTTGGTTGGAGTAAGGAATGTGAGAAGAGTTTTCAAGAACTCAAGAGAAGACTCATTTCAGCACCTATTCTGACAATACCATTTGGCTCGAAGGGATTTGTCATCTACAGTGATGCTTCAGGCAAAGGGTTAGGATGTGTTCTCATACAACATGGGAAAGTCATAGCTTATGCCTCTCGACAACTCAAAGAATATGAGAGGAATTATCCTACTCATGATCTAGGGTTGGCAGCTGTTGTCTTCGCACTTAAAATTTGGAGGCATTACTTGTATGCGGAGAAAGTGGAGATCTTTACGGATTATAAAAGCCTCAAATATTTCTTCACTCAAAAGGAACTCAACATGCGACAGCGACGTTAGCTTGAACTGTTGAAAGATTATGATCATACCATCCAATACCATCCTGGAAAAACGAACATGGTAGCTGACGCATTGAGTAGAAGATCATATCTTGCATGCGAGTGTGATATTGTCGCGTATGAAAGGCCCATTTTGTATGACTTGTAAAGGATGGAGATAGAGATAAAGACTCCAGGGACCCACATGATGATGGCGAATATACAAGTAGAACAAACTTTAATCGATAAAGTTAAAGCTGCTCAAGCTACAGACCTGGAGCTGATGCGTATAAGGAAGAAAGTACAAGAAGGTGCTATGCCGGAAGCAAGAATTGATGAAGAAAGAATACTTGAGTCAACTCCGGACTTTATGTTCCTAATGATTACGATTTAAAGTATAAAATCATGATGGAGGCGCATAACACACCGCTTTTGCAATCCATCACGGGAGTACCAAATTATATCGTGATCTTGACATACAATTTGGTGGAGCAATATGAAGAGAGAGAGATATTTGTTTATCTCAAGGTGTCTAACTTGTCAACCCGGTCAAAGCGAGCATCAAGTACCAAAAGGTCCATTGCAACCACTTGAAATTCCGAATGGAAGTGGGAGCAGATTACCATGGATTTAGCATTCGGTCTTCCCAAGGTTTCTCAAGGCATAGATGCAATTTGGGCCATTGTTGATAGATTGACCAAGTCTGCTCATTTCTTACCAATACAAGAAACTTATACACTTGAACGTCTTGCTCGTATGTACATAAACGAGATTGTAAGACTGCATGGTATGCCAGTATCCATTATTTCTGATCGAGACCCAAGATTCACTTTACGATTTTGGGTTAGTTTGCAAAAATCTATGGGCACGGATATACGATTTAGTTTGGCATATCATCCTCAGACGAATGGATAATCAGAGAGGACAATTAAAACTCTTGAAGATTTATTAAGACTCTGTGTCCTTGACTTCAAGGGAAGTTGTGACAAGTTCTTACCATTGGTGGAGTTTTTCTACAACAATAGCTATCAAGCAAGTATTGGCATGGCTCCATTCGAAGCAAGAAAGTGTCGTTTTCCAGTATGCTGGGATGAGGTGGGTGAAGCAACGTTGTTGGGACCGGAGTTGGTACGTATGACTACAGAAAAGATTCAAACGATCCGATAACGTATAAAAACCTCACAAAACTGACAAAAGAGTTATGCCGATCTTCATCGAAAGGCCGTGGAATTCGATATTGGAGATCATGTGTTGTTACGTGTTGCTCCATGGAAAGGAGTTACGAGATTTGGAAAAAGAGGAAAGCTCAATCCTTGATTCATTGGCCCATTTTTAATCCTCAATCGAGTAGGGACTGTAGCCTATAGACTCGCTTTACCACCAAGTATGTCTCGTGTTCATAACGTTTTTCATATATCCATGTTACGTAAATATGTGAAAGACCTGAACCACATTATTGAGTTAGAACCAGACGAAATAGCGGAAGATTTAACGTATGAAGAGGTTCCTGTTCAAATCTTTGATAAGAAGGAACATATTCTACGCTCCAAGGTTATACCTCAAGTCAAAGTTTTATAGAGGAGCCAAGATGTTGAGAAAATGACCTGGGAGTTAGAATCTGAAATGAAATCAAGGTATCCTTACCTCTTCGACATACGAGGTACGTACCCTAATTTCGAGGGAAAATTTCATAAGAAGGGGAGATTGTAAGACCCCAACTTTTATTAATAAAGATGATTTTTCTATAAATATCATTTTTTGAATATTATGGAATGAATTTGATATAATGTTATAGTTGTGGGTATTATTTATAAATTTTGCAAAGTACGCAAGTTGTTATATTATATTCGATTGGTCGGGAAATATTCGTTTTAACAGGGAATATTCGTACGACGGCACAATAATTGGTGGACCCCAGAACGGAATTATTGTCGGATGGAGAAAACGACAAAAATATTTTATGAAAATAACGGCGGATGTTTTACCGTTAAAACTATTGAACTACCCGGTAGTAAAAGTAAAGTAATACGCGTGGTTGCATAGTAGCACACTGTATTGATTATTGATGCGTACGTGAGAAGTCACTCAGTTTTATTCAATTATTGCTACAGTAATTGTTACATAGTATCTCACGTTATTTGATTCAATTTTTGTCGATATTTTATATATTATTAAATCAATAATTGAGACGATAAAGTTCTTAATATTATTATTTTCAATATTAACGATGTTTAGAAGTTCTGTCAATGAGAGGTTTGGTCACCTAATTGCACGCCATTAGGGAGAAATCCTTATTGGAAAGCCCCCTCTTTCCTGGGAACGACCTGGTTGATTAATATTGTGAATTATAATAATGATGATAAATGCTGTTAAAAATATTGAGGTAATTTTATAGTATTTGTAGTATGTATTGGCGTATTATTTGGACCCCCATTTACCAATTTTTCAAAATAATCGGTAGATAAATTATTCTTTATAATAAAAAATGGGGACCACATATGGGGGCCACATGTGGAAGAATTGGATGAAAGGAAAATGGGGTGGGGGGAAGGTAACGTATATGAAAGGTAATTAGTATAATATATATATATATATATGTTTATATATATATAACATGTGTTTATATATATATATATATTATATTGTTATTTTGTTTGATTAATGAATCAGTGAATGAATCAATGAATCCGTGAATGAAATAAGCGTCCGTGAATGAAATAACTAATGCATCCGTGAAGAAATCCTTACACAATGCCTTTCCATTTTCCTATAAATACAAGCTCGTTCCTTCATTATTTCTTACGAATTCACTGAAACTCTAGAGAGAGAAAATTATAGAGAGAAAGAAGAAGAGAAGTCTGCTGCCTCTCTTTTCCTATATCCAGTTTCTTCTAAGGTAAGGGATATTATTTGTTGTACTCGTAAGGGATATTATTTGTTGTACTCATAAGGGGTATTATTTCTTTCGTATTCATGAAGAGAACTTCTGTTATTGCATTCTTTATTGTTCTGTTGGAATAACCTGTATACGCGGGCTACCCTATACTTAGTGAAATTCTTACATTATTTCAATCTTTATTATTCATTGGAATAACTTTGTCTATCACAATACCGCATACATGGAGAAATTCTTCTGTTATTCCATTCTTTATTATTCTGTTGGAACATCCTGTCGGTGCAAATTTCGCCTGACCTGGTTCCGTTATTTATTATTCTATTGGAACATATTGTCTGTGTGTTTACGCATGACCTGGTTCCATTATTTATTATTTTGTTGGAACATCCTATCGGTCGTAATTTTGCTCGATTCGGTTCCGTTATTTATTATTCCATTTGAATATATCATGCAATGCGTTTACGTATGACTGGTTCCGTTGTTTATTATTACATTGGAATAACGATTCGTATGGTCTATCGCATGCCTGGTGATTTCTTTTGTTATTCCATTCTTTATTATACTCAGTTGGTTAAAGTTTTGACTTCTATACTCCATGAAATTAGTAGAATATCCTTAATATTTGCGTTTCATCCAGTATCTTTTTATGGAAATATTCTTCTGAGAATTCTTGAATTTTACTCTACAAAGAAGTATCATGTTGATAATTTAGACGTTATTAGTTCCATGATAAATTAATTCTTGAACTTGTTTTATTAAATTCTTATATCATTGTCATCATCCTCATGTTTATATTATGTTAAAAGTCATCTGTGGCCTGTAGTGCATAGATGGACTTGGTATGATTATGACCAGGGATTTATCGGTATAATCATGACCGTAATGTTACAAATGATGTGGTAAAAGTCCTCATTGGCCTGTAGTGCATTGATGGACATTTGTTGGCATGATCATGACCATTGATGAATACACGAATATCTTTGGCTCGTAGTGCATGGATAATTTATGGTTATTATACTAATGAATATCCTTGGCCGTAGTGCATGGATGATGTGGATTATTTATTAAGCTAAGTCCCAGCGATAAAAGTGATGAAAAACCTTTTAAATCATAAAAGAAAGTAGATTTTATTCTCTACTTGACTCTTTTAATGGATTGCTTGTTCTGCTGCAGTTAAACTTGATGTTTGCTATATTGTATCAGTTTAACACTGTTGAAGGCTAACGATAATTTATTCTGCATTATCTTAGTCATAATATTTCTTATTGGGCTAGTTGAGCTCACCCTTTTACTTTCATTATTCTCTTCAGGAAATGAGAACATAGCAGGGACTAGTCGGGGAACGGAGTGACGGTCCAGATAATAGCATTAGTAGTCCTCACTATTCTGTTAAATAGTGCGATAATAAATGTAATGAGGACTCATTTGAGTGTGGATATTATCTAGATGATAATATTTGTATTAAAACTCACAACATATGTTTTGTAAGTATTTTTTACATTTGTTGTATAATTAAGTTGTATTTGAATTTTGTACCATGTATTTGGCGACTCAAGATGGATGATGTATACCTATTTTGGAGGCGTCACATAAATAGCTTAATATTTATTATTTAATATTTTGGAAATATTAAATATAAATTAATAAGAGGAGTCTTATTATTATTATTATTATTATTATTATTATTATTTAATTCCTAAAAGAGTTTGAGAATTAATTAATAAAAGTACTCTCATTTATTCTTAATAAGATTAGGAGGCTAATTAATTAAAAGAGTTTAATTAATTATTCCTAATATGATTGGGAACCTAATTAGTTAAAGAAATTTAATTAATAAAAATAAAACCCAATTCCTTAATTATTAAGGAGGGTTGCCCAGATCTATAAATATGAGAAGTCTTATTATGGGTGGGGTGGTTGTTGACTTTTATAACAGACGTGATTCCAATTGTTGGAGAGTACGCTCTTTTTCTATGAGAGATAGAAAAACTAGGGTTTTGCCAAACACCTATCTTCTTGAATCTTTCTTCTTCTTTAGTGGATCACCTCTAGAGGCCAAACATTTGGGTGGCTAACGTTGATCAAAGGAAGGAACCAAACCCGGTGAATTCAAGTGAAACGCGAAAGAATTTTGAGGTGAACTTGTACTCGAGGAAGCTCAAATCTTCAAGGGTATGATTCATGTTCTTTATCTTTTCGTTTAATTAATAATTATGCATAAAGGATGATCCGGGTATATGGTTTGTAAAATTTTAAAACTCTGATTTTTCCACGTTTCCGCTAATTTTGTGCAATTTGATTGCATTCATGAATATTACAAACCTAACAGTGGTATCAGAGCCAAACCTTTATAGGAATTATTAATTGTTCATATTTGATATGTATGTTGATATGTGTTTAGAACAATTTAATTGGGCATAATTTGTTGTATAAAATTTATTTAAAAAATAAAAAAATAAAATAATAATAATAATAATAATAATAATAATAATAATAATAATAATAATAATAATAATAATAATAATAATAATAATAATAATAATAATAATAATAATAATAATAAAGTAAATCAATTTCACGGTATATGATATCAAGGGTAGATATTTTTTTTTCAAAAAGGTGGCCACACATTATATAAGATTACGGACATGTAACATGATTCATGGAATGGGTATATATATATATATATATATATATATATATATATATAATAATCTTAATTATTTTATTATTAAAATAAAAGTTTATTTTAATCTTAAAATAAAAGGTTTATTTTAATTTTAAAATTAGAATTCCATGCTAACTAATTAGAGTTAGAATTGGATTCCATGATAACTAATTGGAGTTGAAATTGTATTCTATGTTTCCTTAAATAAAGGAGTTTATTTAGATATGAAATAAGATTTCATATTATTCAAAATAAATGAATTTATTTGTGAATAGGAAAGAGAATCAAGTGTTTCCTTAAATAAAGGAGTTTTATTTAGATATGAAATAAGATTTTGTATTATTCAAAATAAAGGAGTTTATTTGTGAATAGGATAGAGAATCTGTGTTTCCTTTAATGAGTTTTTTTACTTGGAATTGGATTCCATAATTAATTAAAATAAATGAGTTTATTTTGATTAAAGATTTTGATTAAAATAAAATAGTTTATTTTATTCAAAATTGGATAAATTAAAATAAAATAGGTTTATTTTGATTTAAATTTGGATTAAAATAAAGGAGTTTATTTTGATTAAAAATTAGATTTATGCTAACTAAATTTGCCCATTAAATGATATCAATATATATATTGAATGTTTATTATTCATGATATGAATGTTATTTATTAATGCATATGGTGATGTGTATGATAATAAATAGGATTGATTATGGACTATTGACCAATGTAATTGAATTTTATTTTAGTTGGATGCATGAATGTATGGATTTTATTAAATGGGGTCTGCGTACCTCATCTTCTCTAATTTTTTTTCTTAATTTAAATTCTAACTCCCTCCTTTGTACTTCCCCCTAACTGTTGATCAAGGTTTCTATTTATTTTAAATAGTTTTATAATAGGAATAGTTAGAATTAATTTTGAAGAATTTGAGATCAAGGAGCAAGGAAAGCTTGAAGACCCGTTTGTAATGGAGCCCGGGTTTAAATGTAATAGTTATATTTAAATATTAATTCTTGCACCCCTAGGGTTTGACCTTTTGGTTCACTTGGTGGCTCTAGTGAACCAAACTAGAATAAAAGTTCTTTATCAATCCAGGTAGAATATAGTATTCTATATGTGCATGCTTATACTATATATATTATATATTATGCAAACATGCTTCGCATGTTAATTAATATGACGCGTATTTTATATATATATGCGCATGCGCGCTAAACAAGATGAGAAAAATTAATTACATGCATACCCCTAAATTTTTTTATATTAAGTCCTAAGCGTTCAAAGATATTTGGAATATCGAACGTCGCCTTCTAGCATGATAAAAATAATAGAGTATCAATTAATTATTATAAGTTTGTTGTGTCACCACAAGGCTTATATTAATTCTTTGATATGTTAATTTTATCACATTTGATGCTTATAAAGAAAATTGAACAATATTGTTTTGTTGTGTCACCGCAAGGGCAATATTTTTCTTTTTTGAATATATGGAGTGCTAGGTTGGACTTAACTTAAATCATTTTAGTTCGGATGTGCACACACTTGACCATTATGATCTAAGAGGCAAAATACAAGGAGTTGCATAGTTGATGTAATTGACAATAGTTGTCTACCTATTTATTTATATATAGCTTGTTGTGTCACCACAAGGCTATATAAATTTAAAATGGGATCCTTATTCTCACTAGCAAATCTTTAATTAGATTTTGCCGAACTATATAAGTGAGGTAATATAGTTTGAAGAAAATAGTGGAAGATACCAATTTAAAACAAGACCTAAATTATTTTGGTAATTTAATAAAAGAATGTATGCTAAAATGTTGTTAATTATAAATTCATTTACAGAAATTTACAATTTCTAAAAATTACTATCACTGCGAAGCATATTAGATGCTATTTAACCGGAACGAATTAAATGGATTGGTTAATTTGAGAATAGTTCTCATGGCTAAAAAGTTGTCTTATGTCCTTAATACGTGGTTGTAGATAATGCCTCTGAGGAAGAGATTGCTACTTTTAGAAAGTGGCAAGATGATGCACAGTTGGCTCAATGCATCATGCTCGCATCCATGCGTAACGAGCTTCAACGTCAGCATGAAACGATGGATGTTCTTACTATATTCCATCACATCAAGTAGTTGATGGTGAGGAAAGTAAGACTAATAGATATCAGATATCTAAGGAGCTCTTTCGATCTAGAATGACTGATGACACTACTATACAGATAAAAGTCCTTAACATTATCAATTTGATTGATCAATTAGGACAACATGTTTTGTCATGGATGGAGAGTTGAGCCAAGATTTGATCTTGCACTCACTCCCGGACTCCTTTCACAATTGTTGTGAATTATTAATATAAACAAGCTAGATATCAGCCTCGCTGATTTGCTTAACATGTTGAAAAATATTGAGAGTCACTTTCCAACCAAGAAAGACCATGTCTTACTGGTAGGGGCCAAAGGATCTTCTGAAAAGAAGAACGATTCATAGAAGGTAAATAGAAAGGAAAAAACAAAGGATAATAAGAAAAAAAATTGATAAAGATAGCAAAGGAGTTTGCTTCCACTGCAATAAGCCTGGACACTGGAAAGAAACTACGAGAAGCATCTTGTAGAGGCTAACCAAAGAAGCTTAGTGAAGTTTCGGTTACAATACAGTTTTATTCATGATTGAAATAATTTTTTCTTAAAGTCAAGGTTCTACTTGGGTATTGGATACCGACTTTAGTTATCATAAATATAGATTTATGAAGGGACCAAGCAGAAGTAGAAAGCTTAACAAAGATAAGTAATCTTATGTGTGGGAAAAGAAGCAAAGGTTGCTGCATTAGCCATAGAAACTTATAGTTTAGCATTGCCTACGGGCAAATCTATTAAGTCAATAAGTTGTTATTTTATTCCAATTCGCGTTAGAAACATTATTTCTATTTTATTGTTGGACAATGAAATCTTTGGTACTATAATTAAGAACAATTGTTGTTCTATTTATAATAATAATGTTTTGTATAGAACTGAAATATTACTTAATGGATTTTGTGTACTTGAGTTACATGAAAATATATTTTATAAATTGAACAAACTAGTATAAGAAAATGAGATGATCATTTAAAGAGTTAAATGTGTATATTTACTAAAATACAAGTGTGAATTATTTAAAAGTTTCAAAGAATTCAGAAATGAAATAAATTGGAAAAGTATTAAGATTCTTTGATTAGATCAAGGAATAAATACTTGTGCAATAAGTTTCTAGATCATCTCAAATGGTTTTCTCACAATGGACGCCTCCTGGTATGTAATAATTGATTGATTTATCTGAAAGGAAAAATCATACCTTGTTGGATATGGTGCGGCCCATAATGATTTTACCGACATTCCAATATTCCTCCGGGGTCATGCCCTAGAAATGGCTGCATATCTACGAAAAGGTAACCTCAAAATCCAGCCACAAGACTCCATAAAAGTTATGGATAAGAGGGATTCCTAATTTTAAGTAAGTTAAGATAAGGGGTTGTCCAGCTTATGTGAAAAAGGTTTCAAAGGATAAGCTTGAGACAAGATTTGATAAGTACAATTTGTGGGACATCCTAAAGTAAGTTTAGGGTATATGTTCTATAATCCTACTTAGCAAAATGTGTTTTTTGCGAAACACGCTACCTTCTAAGATAAAGGTGTTTATCATTGAAGGGGCTAGTGGGAGGATAATAGATCTTGAAGAGTTCAAGAACCATAAAACACTATAAGTCAAATAAGAAGAACCTGTATATAGACCTATTTTACCACTACCGAATCGTAAATCTGGAATTGTACCGAAGATACCTGGGAAGTATGGATTCATCACATATGATGATGATGATGAGGTACACATCATAGAAGGTGATGAACCAGTTACATACGATGAGGTAAGAGTTGTAGACACTCAGAGATATAGATTGAAGCAAGCTTCTCAATAATGGAACATTCATTTTGATGAAACAAATCAAAATAGTTTGATTTTATCACAAATAAGAATGAACCTAGTGTGTACAAAAGGGTCAGTGGGAGAGTCGTGACATTCATAATATTATATGTTGATATATTATGGATAAGGAATGACATACTACTACTATAATCAGTAAAGATAAAGTTGTCTAAACATTCCTCCATGAATGATTTGGGTAGAGTATCTTAATTGGGGATACAAATCTATATAGATAGATTTAAGAGGATGCTCGACTTAACCCAAGAAATTTATATTCATTTGATGCTAAAGTCTTTTAGCATGACAAACATGGAGTGTATCTCTCTTAATAGTCCCCATAGACTCCTGAAAAGAGAGATCGCATGAGTGACAATCATGTATACAATGAAATATACGAGACCTGATGATAATTGGTTATATTCTGGAGAAGATCATTGTAAGACAGTGAAAAATATCTTAAAATACTTAACCAACACTAAGGATGTGATTAAAATTTATGGTGAGTCTAAATTAAAACTAGAGGGCTTAATAGACTTAAGTTTTTCAGACAGACTAAGACGACAGAAAATCCACTTTAAGGTAAAGCGTTACCTTGAATAGTGGTGCAGTGAATTGGAAAGGTTCCAAATAGCAAAGAGTTGTTGGTTTAGTGATAAAGACAAAGTATATAGCTATAAATGAAGCTACAAGTTGATTGTTTGGATAAAAATTCATTACAGAACTAGGAATAGTTCTTAAGTTTTATCTTGGATCCAAACATGTGTTGTGGCACTTTCATTTGATTATAAAAATCATTGAAAGATGGGAAATCATTATAGAGATAGTGGACTCTCAAGAACAACATTTCATATCCATTAACTAAAGCTTATTCAACAGCAGGATAATCGTCACTTAGAGAAGAAGGGTATGAGATACCATGACGATTGGCTTTAGTGCAAGTGGGAGATTGAAAGTAGTATGCACAAAAGCCAATCATATTTGATGATAAAGCATATACTTTGTAACAATCTTATTCATTTATTAATAAAAAGTATTAATTAATTAAAGACTTTTAATTATCTAAATGATATTGTTTTATAATATGTGATAAACCCATAGTTTTAAGCAATGCTTTTAGAATAATGATGATGATCATACTAATGAGATCTAAATTCTTAGAAAGCTTAAAACTAAAATAGTTCCCAACTGTTGGATTACTAAATTGGGGATTAGTGAATTCGGATAGATTTGTACATACGTTGCTTGCTCATTGGATGAGGATGATTGATCTCATAATCATTTGTGTGGAGACACTAAAGCAAGTATGTAGGTGCTTATTATAGAATAAGTTCACTAAACGTGGCTTGCTAAGGAATACCTAATGGAGTTTTACTTGTCTGTCAATAGGAATTCCTGTAGTGATAATAGTACAAGTGATCCTTGGACTTGAGATCATCATAGTATCTTGTGTATGATGAGTTATACTTTGACTTATTCCTTAAGACCCTTAGGATATATCAAAGGGTATGCTTGGGTATAATAAGTTGTACATGGAGATAATGTATGATCAATAAAGAATCTACCGCTTCTAGTAAAAGAAGAGAAATGTCATATGTGTTTCGATAAATGACAACCCACTAGTCCTTGGCCAAGGCAGAATGAAATTAAAAAGGAGTTTCTAATTTGCATTATTTGGAGTTGTGAATTTAAGAGTTTAAATACATATAATTAAATAAAATAAGACTTGACAGTAATTCCATGTCTTATATTTAATTGGGACATTGTATGGTGGAAGGATTGAATTGTACGGTAACTAGTTACTCAAAGGTTCTTTTATGATTAATGTTGAAATCTATATTATCTGGAAAGTCGTTAATCGCTAGGGAGGCTTATCCCTATTGTAGAATAAATATTATTTATTTAAATAAGATTAGAATTGTTTTAATTGATTTGTTCACAACCGGTTTAATATGGAGAACCTAAAGGGTCACACCATAAAAGGATGAATAATTATTTAAGAAGTTAATGTCATAATCATAATAATAAGTTAAGTATATTTAATTTAATCTATGGTGATAGAATAAATTAAATAGCTTAAATTTATTATTTAATATTTTGGAAATATTAAATATAAATTAATAAGAGGAGTCTTATTATTATTATTATTATTATTATTATTATTATTATTATTATTATTATTATTATTATTATTATTATTATTACTATTACTATTATTATTATTTAATTCCTAAAGGAATTTAGAAATAAATTAATAAAAGTACTCTCATTTATTCTTAATAAGATTAGGAGGCTAATTAATTAAAAGAGATTAATTAATTATTCCTAATATGATTGGGAACCTAACTAATTAAAGGAATTTAATTAATAAAAATAAAACCTAATTCCTTAATTGTTAAGGAGGGTTGCCCACATCTATAAATAAGAGGAGTCTTATTATGGGTGGGGTGGTTGTTGACTTTCACAACAGACGTGATTCCAATTGTTGGAGAGTACGCTCTTTTTCTATGAGAGATAAAAAAACTAGGGTTTTCCCAAACACCCATCTTCTTGAATCTTTCTTCTTCCTTGGTGGATCAACTCTAGAGGCCAAACAATTGGGTGGCTAACGTTGATCAAAGGAAGGAACCAAACCCGGTGGATTCAAGTTGAACGCGAAAGGATTTGGAGGTGAACTTGTACCTGAGAAAGCTTGAATTTTCAAGGGTATGATTCTTGTTCTTTATCTTTATGTTTAATTAATAATTATGCATAAAGGATGATCCGGGTATATGGTTTGTAAAATTTTAAAATTCTAATTTTTCCATGTTTCCACTTATTTTGTGCAATTTGATTGCGTTCATGAATATTACAAACCTAACTCTCTCTCCTATTTGTTTATTTTGTTCTCCCTTTTTTCAATGATGGCGTGGAAGTGTTATCTAATGATCTTTGTTTCCACCAGCAAAAGTAAGAAAAGATACACAGGAGGGACAAACACCATTCATTTACCAATTTCATTTCCAATATGTTACTATCTGCTTTATGTCATGTATTTTACTTTTGCAACATTTGACCTGCTGAAAGTAGATTTAAAGGTTGTATATATATGTTTTATGTGAATTCTCAGATAACTATTTGTCATGACAGAGTCAATTGTATTGGTTGAGGGTAAAGGTGGATCTAAAGCTAGAAGCTTTACTTTGGAAGAAGCAACAGATGCAATACTCTTCTGCAGATCTATTGACATTCTTTACATACAACAAATTTATTTCTAAAAGGTTTTTTCTTTTGAACTCGATAGACCTACATTGAAGAAATGCGAATGACACTCATGGACAATAATTGGAAGGTTTTAACTGCAGTATGTTGGGGCCAAAGAGACCGGTGGCTAAGCTATGATGGAGTTGAAGATTTCTGCAAAGACTCGAAGCATCAATTGATTCAACTTCCTATGATGGAGTTGATTCAACCACGACGTTTTTCTGATTGAAACCACAACATTTTTTCCGCATTATCTATTTACTATTTTGTAGTAGTGTTAAGTAACCCTAATCATAAAAACCAAACCCTAATCAAGATTAATGAGGATTAGAGCAAAATTAAGCTACTAATTTGGTCAACTAGCTCACAAGTAGGTTGAGAGTCATCCACACAAGTTTCAAGACATCACATGACATGCTTCCAAACTCCCAAGCACCACCATAGTCACAGATCAGATCTTTTAGGAGGTAAGTAGGTGGAAAAATGACTAAAAAGCCAAATTAGAAACATCTATAAAAAGAAACCCTAACTCAGTGCAAACCCATGAAAATTATAAGCTTATACACTCATATAACCTGCCTATACAAGCCCTGGTGATAGCAATAATATATTCAATAGCCAAAAATCAAATTCAAGCAAGAAAAGTGCAAACCCTAATTTATAGCTAGATCTTTAATGTTATGTTTAATTTATTGTTTAGATGTTTAGATATATGTAATAACATGTTAGAAAGTATACTAACTTGATAGAACACATTTTCATAACATCAAGATGCATCAAATTAGTGTTTTAAGTAATTTGGAAATTTTGGAAAAACAGGTCTGACAGTCGAATGTCAGAGCCTGTAGATCCGTGTATGTTAATAGTTAGTTCTGTTAATTGTAAGTTATTTGTAGTATGACATGAGGTCTTTAATTTGGAAAAGGAATCAGGTTCATTAGAACAATATAATGCAAGATATAGGTGGTCAAAAGTGGTTGACCGATCATAAAGTTTTGTTTTCTGGGTTACCCAGAAAACTCAAGAACAGGTTGAACCGGCTACTTTGACAAACCTATTAATCGCTTTCTATTTGATGTTTTAATGACTAATTGTAATGAATTAATACCTTGATATACATACTACATATCTATAGCATTCAATTGGATAAACAATTTATATGGTTACAAGAATTAATGGTCAAAAGTCGTTGACCGAGCATGACTAAGTTTTATGGGTTACCCAGAAAACTGCTGAACACGAAGAATAACCTTTGGCTGTACTTTGACCAACATAGATCGAGACCTTAGAATCATAATTTATCCAAATCAGTGTTATATACATGTACCTTGACATATAAACTACCTATTACAACAAACAAAACGCAAATCTATCACACAAATTGAAAGATATAGAAGCTACAAAATTGTTGACCGACCATGACCACTGTTCTGGGTTACCCAGAAACTCAAGAACATCTCTAACAGTGACTTTGAGCCTGTGACACCCCCAAATCCGGGTTACCTAACCCCCGAGTTTGGTGCTCACGATCCACAATATAATTAACATCTAACTACCCATTCATTACTGAATAGAATATTACACCATATTAACTGATATAGTTAATACATTCGTCTCAGGTTATCTAACCTTCATAATACAAATATACCCTTTATATATACAAAAAGGGTTTACAAATATAACATAATAATAATGTTAATCATAATTATTCTATCACTATGCCTTTGCCTTTGTTCTTCACAGCACCTCCTGCCACTTCGTCCCTAGCTAAAAAGTTTTATTTAGCAAGGGTGAGCAACAAATTTGTCCCGCAAGTTAAGATATACAATGAATGTATAAGAATAAGAACAATAGACTATCTATTTTGATAGAATGACACCAAAGTTCGGGGAACTTTAAAATAGCTGAACAATTTGTTCTTCTCTAACCAATCTTCTCGCAACCTCTGCAACACAATAGTTCAATAATAAAAGGATACAACACTTTTAAAGTTTCTACGATATTTAATTGAATAATAAGTTAGAAGTATTCTCCAAAGTTTAAGCTGAATGATCTCAAATGATCTTGAAATTATTTTCTCGAGTAACTATCAAAGATTTACTTTGATATACCCAAATAACAAGATGGAAATATTTTCTTGAATTTATGCTGAGTGATCACAAAGGATCTTGAACTTCTCTTCTCGAGTAACTATCAAAGATTTACTTTGATATACCCAAATGACATGATGTAAATACTTTCCAGAGTTATGCTGAGTGATCACAAAGGATCTTGAACTTCTCTTCTCGAGTAACTATCAAAGATATACTTTGATATACCCAGGTGTATCAAATAACCATAAAGATTGTTCTTCTCAGTCTTTGAATCAGAATTTGATTTAACAACGAAATATAATGATTTCAATATCTAATCACCTCTCTTCTCTTCTCTTCTCAAACCTATCAAGTTTTCTTTTTCGATCTAGCCAAAATAATTGGCATCGATCTATCAATAATAATTGAATTCTCTTATCTTATATTCTCTTCTCGAACCTATCAAGTTCTAACAAATGTTCGTCTAGCCAGAACAATTGGCTAAGACATTTCTCAATACAATTCAACAATAGACATGAATTATCTGTAGTATTTGCAATCACTAATAGCTTCTACGGATGTGAATATCTAATAACAATTATCCTTTAAGTATATTTTCAGAATCATTAATTTAATTTGAATTAATAAACATGCACTAACTGCAAATAATCAACAATAAATTCTTGGACATGGTCTAATCAACAATAATTAACCACTATAATATTTGAAAAGACATAACTCAAGGTTGAGTTAGAAAACTTGCCTGATTCGTTGACTACTGCTACGTAATTGAAGTTAACTTCTTTTGTAAGACCTATCATTAATAATATTGGTCTTTTAATCAGCATATCATAATTTGTATCACAATACAATTATTTTATTAATCAATTATCTAACACTTAATCACATAATTAAATATTAGATAACACCTTAAAACATTAGCATCATTATCATCATTTGATAATTCTTTATTCACTATATCATATCCATTATGATTTAACACTCACTTTTTCATTTCATAAGTTATTCTTTAACATCTAATAAGTCAAATACTAATCCAGCAACCTGGATTCTAAATCTACCAACCAAATTGCCAATCCAGTAGACTAGATTCCAAATCCAGCAACTAGATTGCAATCCAGTAACCTAGATTCCAAATCCAGAATATAGATGGCCAATCCAGCAAACCAAACTGCAATCCAACAAACCGGATTCCAAATCCAGCAACTAAATTGTAATCCAACAAGCTGGATTCAACATATTTTCAATTTAGTAAACTGCTTTTCAATCCATCAAACTAGATTCATTATCCTTTTCACGAAAATACCAAATCAACTTATTATTTTTCTATTCTTTGTCCAAACATATATACATATATTTTATACGCAAAAAGTATATTTCCATAATTTTCCAACTTCCTTTAGTATTTTTCAAAAATCATTTTTCGTGTGTAGCTTAAGAATTTAGCCCCATCATGCTCAACTCCAGAAATTCCCATCTCTCGGCACAATCTTATACGTGTTAACGTGAGCCTCCAGTTTAAATTTTGTAGCCATCGGAGTTATAGAACTCCGGTTATAGCCATTTTCGTTGAAAAATCACAAAAATTGAAATGGTCATAACATGGTCATTTTAAGTCGTAATGAGCTCATTTTTGGACAGGAGGTAGTTTATACCATATAGTTTCATGTCCCAAAATTCCAGAATTTTTCTCATAGATGAAGTGGCCGAAACTACCCTTACAAAGTTCTAGGCAGTAGTTTTTTCTCCTTTAACAATTTTTGACTCCTTTGCTAAAATTAATCCACTCGAAAATCTACAACACATTTGCCAGTTATTCCACTTGGAGATGCTAGTAAACTCATAGATCTAACTTTCAGACTTGACCAAACTCAAAAATTCAAAATATAATAGGAGATATGGTCATTTGAATTTCGTGTTTCGTCTTCACAAAAATATGATTTTTAATTCTTGATGTCTTCTAAGAAAACTTTCATGTTTTGACATAATAACCAACATAACTCATCATAACACTTACTAATACATCATATACCCATGATTCTACCATGATACATGATTTTTTTCATAAAACAATCATCAAACACAAGATTAAACACCATCAAGACTAAGAAAATTAGGATTTTCTACATTTTGGAAAAACCTAGCTTCCATTTCATACTTTAGATCTAACTTTTGATCCTCAAAAGGGTTAGATATAAACATGAAACACTTATATACACACAAATCTAATGTTTTAAACCTCAAGATCATAACTTCATATTGTCAAAAATCAAATCAAACCACAAAGGAAATTAGACTACTTAAGTAGAAATTTTGCTATACCTTAGCTTTTTCTTCTTTTCCTTCTAAAATATGAGATGGATCTTGGGTGTATGAAGATCAAAATCTCCTCTTCTTCTCCTATTGGAGCTGCCGAATGGTCCCTCTATTCTCTCTCTCTCTCTTTGGTTTTCTTATCAAAATAGAAGTAATAAGATGAAAGAGAAAATATGATTTAAGTGTTGGAAGATTCTATAGATATATTTGTTATATCTATACATAATCTACTAACATCTCTTCTTTTCTCTCACTCAAATACTAAGTGATTACTTGCACATTTCAACAAAGGTTGTGGCTATCCATGTGTGTGACACCTAAGGTATTTGGTAGGAGTTAGTAACCAAATGAATAAATAATTTACATGCTCCTTTTTACTTTAATATGGTCGGATACTCCCCCCCTTTTAATTGTCCAAATTGGCTTTATTTTTATTTACCAATTTTACTTAAATCAAATGACCAACAAGTCCCTCACCCATTGGGTTAAAAATTGGGCTAAATGTTGGGCCATTCCTTTAATGTTTTGGGATTAAAAATTTAGTTTCTTTGGGCCATAACAAATAACATATTCCAACACTCTTAATATTACCATTCCCTAATTATTTAATTAGGGTTTTCATTTCCTCCATTATAACATAAATCCTTACTCATGCACATTTATTTCCTTAACCCAATTAGACTTACTATAATTAGGTTATAAAATAAATTAATTGAGATGTATAAAATAAATCTCTTAGAATTAGTATATATTTTATATACTAATATTCTCTAAATATCATAACCCTTAAGTTATTCAATTTTTCACTCCTAATTTATAATTAGGTTACCTTAGCTTCTCTTATTTGTTTATAATAAACAAATAAAAACAAACACATATTATTCATATGCATTTACCCACATATAACAATACACAAAACCATATAAGTCTTTCACACAAATTTTTTTAAATCCATTCCTTATTCCTAGTCTAGGTCTTATTATTCAACCTTTATTTATTCAATTAAGATTTTATTACTCGTATAAATTCTCGGGTTATCACATTCTCCCCCCCCCCCCTTATAAGGATTCCGCCCTCGGAATCACCGTTTTCTTACTCTCTACAATCTTTTAAAGTTGTATCATCAATTCACTTGTATCAACACAATATTATTTTGTGTCTCATATTCTCACATGTGACTTGGATCTATAAAAGAAACTATTCACAACATTATCTATCCAATATTACTCGCGTAATTTAATTTCTCAACGAAATCGTTACCTATCGCCACCTCCTGGGCAGCCAATGCATCTTGCATCGTCAATACGGGCCGTTGGTCTTCCTGGCTGAGCATGTCCTCTAATCGCCAAGGTTCCGCCACCTGGTCCCTTATTGGAATTTTACTTCTCCACATTCCTCTTCGGATAATTTCGAACCAGATGATCAGTTGATCCATAGGCATAACAACCTTGTATCTTCTTCGGACTGGGACAATTGGGCAACATGTGTCCCTCTTGACCACAATTGTAACAAACTCCTTTCTTCTTCAGACAAATTCCTGCATGATTCTTACCACAAGTTGCACAAGGCTCACCTCCTTTTCTCTTCTCCTCTGACTTGTTACCTGACTGGGTATTCTGTGACACCCCTAAATCTAGGTACTTCATTCCCACAAGACTTGGTGTTCAGTTTCTATTCATTTATATCTATCTACCCAAATATAATAAAATTAAATTAGAAATCCTCCCTTAAAAGGGTTACATCATTAACCAAAAGTCTTCCCAAGACCTTAAACATCAATCAAGTGTAGAAATAAAATAATTACATCACATCATTAAATAAGAAGTCTAGCATTCATGACAATAAATAAAATTACAAGTCTTCATCACTTGCACATTTTTCCTTTTCCTTTGCTAGTTGAAGGCTCATCGACCTTCTCCACTTTAGCTACAATAATTATATTTATGCAAGAGTGAGCAAAACAATTGCTCACTAGATATAACAATGAATCAACAAAAGAATAATAACTGCCAATGAATAGGCTCATCAAAACTGGATAGTAATCTATCAATGATAACCAAAAACTAGAATCAAAATATAAAATATATATCTGAGGGTCATAAGACCACGAACTATGTCCACGGTTACAAGTAGTCTTTCAACTTTAACCTTAACAGTTATATTGTAGGGACTTCACATACTTAGGGGGATCAGCCCTTCGTACCATGTATTGTGCACAAACATCTAAACGCATTGCGTATCCCCTATAATAGGGTTGTTCTTCTCAGTTTTAGATTATGAGTCCGCACTAAAGAAAGTTTGGTTTGGATAAGCTTCAAGGGTAATTTAGAGTTTAACGACCATCAACTAAAGGATTAGTTGAATCAACAAAGTTTGATAACACTACAGTTGATCACTAACAACATAATATGGAACAATGAATAATCGTAAGCGAACTAACTATATATTGAACTCATGCTTAGAAACAACTACAAAGCATATGTATTGAATAACCATAAACCTTGCTTGAATAATATTAAGCTAGGGCTATGAATTATTGAATATCAATTAAGTAATAGCAAGCTGAAAGTAAAACTTGCTCATTATGAGAATAAATTTTATCAAGTAATTGAAATAAGACAATTCGACATTAGGAATTGGAATTCAAGAAATTACATTCAGAAAACAAGAATGACATTAAAGAAACTTGTCTAACAATAACAAGTTAGAATACATCAATAACTATTGGAATTCCAAACTTGTTCGAATAAAGTTAAAGTTATAGCTTGCTCAAATAATGATTAGGAATAAAAGAATTTGCTTAATTAAAGTTTAGAGTAAGAAGCTTGCTCAATATAAAAAGATAAGGTTTAGAAACATGCCTCGGGCGTAAGCTATAATATTAAAACTCACGTTGACCTACACATAGTATTAGAACCACAATATCTATTAGATATTCTAACATTCACTTTCCAACATAAAACTCATTCTAGCTACACTTGTTAATTTAGCACAAGTCTTACATTACCATATACATTTCAAAATTCATAAGTGTTAACTTCACAACACTTATCTACCATTCACTGTGTACTCTAAATTCTAACAAATCGCATTCATAACTTATAAATCCTTTTACAAATTTGAAATTATCAATGACATGACACGGTTCTGTTTTAACCTCCTCGATACATGTTTGACACATTAACATAACCTTAGACCAAGTTGTAATGGTGGTCCATAGTCTGCAGAAGCAGCAGACTTTGTTGGAAGAATGCATATCTTGATTTGATGTTTAAAGTAAACGTTCATGATTATATGTGAAGTCCTTCAAGGAATATATGTACAAGGACTTAGTGATAGATCAAAATTGTTAGGTTGATCTAAGCTTTCAATGTTCATAATTTTGTAAATGAATGTATAGATAAAGAGATCAAAGATGTTAGGTTGATCTATATCTTGAAATGTAATAGATAGGCTTCAAACAGATTTGTTGTCTAATGAGCTGATCAAGAGTCTGCAGAAGCCAAGGAAAAATCGTAGAGCATCAAGGATCGTAGTATGACTACCTTGAAGGGCCTCTTCAGAGATTGTAGAGTGGTCCAGACGTTTGCCGAAGCCAACTCAGAGATCATAGAGTGGAACAAACGTTTGCCAAAGCCAACTCAGAGATCGTACTGTGGTCCAGACGTTTGCCGAAGCCAACTCAAAGATCGTAGTGTGCTCTCAGAAATGTAGAGTCTGTAAGACAAGCAAGTGAAGATCGTAGTGTGCCAGTTCTTAAGAGCAATCGCAGTGTTCTCGCTTGGTTGCATCAAGCACCAAGGTGGCAAGACACCAGGATAAGAATCATAGAGTATCATCTGGCTGTGTCAGAAGTTGTGGGCCTTGATCATTTGTTCAAAGATAAAATCTTAATAAATGTGGAATGGGTTACAAACGTTGAAGTAATCACCAGTCCCAATGGCATGAAAATATCCTTAGTATGCAACAAAGAGACGTATTAAAGAAGCTAAAGAAAGGACCATGGGACAGAGGAAAACACCTTTTCAGGTGTTAGGTGAGATAGCGATCGGATATATCGGTGGGCGGAATCTGATTAGGAAGATATGCAGAAAAGTCTCCATCAAAGTTCAGAAACGTCAAACGCATTAAATGCTTCAATGGATGGATTCAACGGGCAAATTTCAAAGATCACATATATGCAAGACATCTGCAGATGATTCCACTAAGCAAGAAATAGAACAAAAAGAGAGAATACTCAACACTCAACTCTATAATCTAAGAAAAAGAAAAAGCTTGCACAACTACTCATTTCTTTCGAACAAGAGCTTAACGGCAACTGAGTAGCACCAACCAAGAACTCAACAACTACCAATCAACTGAAGTAAGAGGTCCAAGTCAGAAGGACTTGAAGAGTTCTAAGTGAACTATGAAGAACTAAGTCTGTTGGACTTGAAGAGTTCAAGTGTGAACTAAGAAGTTCCTAGATTGCTGGTCTAGAAGGAATATGTGAGATTCAGAAAGTGTAAAAGACATCCTTAGTGGATTTCCTACTCGAGTAGTAGAAGAGTGAACTAGGAGCTTTAAGTGCTCTGAACCACTTAAAACTGTTGTGTCTATTGCATTCTTGCTATAACTGCTATAACAGTTATAACTGCCTCACTCTCATTAACTCACTATATCTAAAAAGGGAGATCAAACAAACCTTAAATCCGTTGTGTTTAAATCATTATCAAAATGATAAAGTAAAACGAAAAGAATTTTAAATATTTATTCAACCCCCCCTTCTAGATAACTATTGTGCCTCCGGAAACTAACAATTGGTATCAGAGCAGGTTCTATTATATAGCCTATAAAGCTTGAGTAGATCCAATGGCACACTTACCAAGTGAATCAAAGACTAGAAGAGGCAGCAAGCCACCTATGTACAACAAAGATAAATTCGCCAACTGGAAAGTTCGGATGCAAACATACATGGATTCAATAGATGAAGATCTATTTGAAACTTTTCAGAATGGGCCCTATGTTCCTAAAAATCTTGCACCAACTACAGATGATCCAAACAGAATACAGATCAAGGTCAAAGGAGAATGAACAGACAATGAGAAGAGAGCTTTTTAGCTCGACAAAAAGTCCAAGAACATGTTGTTTCAATCCTTAGAAGATGATCTGTCCAAAAATGTGGTTAACAACAAAATAGCAAAGGAGGTTTGGGAAGCACTTCTCATCATGCATGAAGGAACTGAAGAAGTCAGAGAAAATAAACAATCTCTTCTGACACAGCAATATGAAATGTTTGCACACATTCAAGGAGAAAACATCACTGCCACCTACGAGAGATTCAACGTTCTGCTCAACTCTCTACAAGCCTATGGAAAGATCTATCCAAACAAAGATCTAATCATAAAATTCATGAGAGCCTTACCAAGAAAGTGGGATGCCAAAACCACTGCTATTAGAGAGTCAAAGAACCTCCATGAGATGACTGTTCAACAGTTATATGACAACCTTCTTACATACGAACTGAAGCTGACTCAACGAGTAGAAACTCTAGAAAGAAGGATAAGGGTGTTGCTCTCAACGCAACAGAAAGCACCTCCAAGGTCAACAATGAAATTGACTTTGACTATGAAGAAGATGATGATGAGGACTTTGCAATACTGGTAAAGAGACTCAGAAGATTCATGCGTCAAGGCAAAACCAGCAAGCCAAAGAAAGTCAACAACTACAACAGCCGGGAGCAAATGAATGATCTATGTTATAATTGTAAGAAACCTGGCCACTTCATTGCTAACTGCAACAAACCTCTCAGAGAAGAACTAAAGAAGAAATCACATTCAAAGAAGGAATACAAAGGCAACAAAAGGCCTCAGAAGAGAGACAAAGGCCTTGTAGCTAGAGGATCGTGGAGTGACTCAGACAATGACTCAACTCCAGAATCTGGAGATGATGAAGATCCTTAAATGGCAAATCTTTGCCTGATGGCCAAAAATGCAAAGGACAAACAGAACTCTAACATACATGAAGTAAATATAGATGAGGAAAAGAGCTCCACGATCACAACCTGGTATCTGGACAGTGGATGCTCAAGGCACATGACTGGGAACAAAGCCCTTCTATCCAACTACATAGAGAAGGAGGGTCCCTCAGTCATCTTTGGAGACAACGGCTCTGGTAAGACAAGAGGATATGGCTCAGCTGGAAATGATGCAGTATCCTTCAGCAAAGTAGCCTATGTGGAAGGACTACAACATAATCCTCTAAGCATCAGCCAACTCTGCGATAAGGGTCATCAATTAACATTCTTTAACAATCAATGTTAAGTTCGAGACCTGAAGACATCTACTGTAAAGTTGACCGGAACAAGAGAAGGAAATGTCTACGCAGTAAATCTTGGTCAACTAAGCCCAGATGAGACAATATGCTTTCTGGCTAAAGCATCTGAAGAAATGAGTTGGTTATGGCATCGAAGACTGTCTCATCTCAACTTCAAGAGTATGTCCAAACTAGCCTCAAAAGATCTAGTTGCAGGCTTACCTAAGTTGACCGTTAAAGAAAAAGGTCATGTAATGCCTCTCTCAACTTAAGCGCATAAGAAGCTCATCCAAGAGCAAAACTACCAACTCAATTGACAAGCCCCTGTAGTTGCTCCACATGGATCTATTTGGGCCAATTCCAACAACGAGCCTCGGAGGGAAGAGATACTCACTGGTCATATTCGACGATTACACCAGATTCACATGGGTATTCTTTCTAACCTCAAAGGATGAAACAAGCTCCCAATTGATCAAGATGTTCAGACTAGTGATGAATGAGAAAGGGGAGAAAATCAAGGCTATAAGGAGTGATCATGGTAGATAATTCGACTTCTCAGAAATGGACTAGTTCTGCACAGACAATGGCATCAGTCATAACTTCTCAGCTCCACGAACTCCTCAACAAAATGGAGTAATTAAGAGAAAGAACAGGACGTTAATAGAGGCTGGAAGAACTCTACTAGCAGCAGCCTGAATACTTCTGGGAAAAAGCTGTCAACACTGCATGCTACAATCAGAACAGATCACTCATACACTCTATGATTAAGAAGACCCCCTACGAACTGTGGAAAGGAAGAAAGCCAAGTGTCAGCTACTTTCATGTATTCGACTGTGCATGCTACATTCTTAACAATGGAAAGAAGTATTTGACAAAGTTTCAGCCCAAGTTAGACGAATGAATCTTTCTTGGATATGCCACAGACAGTAAGGCCTACAGAGTGTTCAACAAGAAGACACTAAGTGTTGAAGTCTCGATTCACAACATCTTTGATGAGACAGACTTAGACAAAATAGTGTTGTAAAACACTACGAACGAGGTCATTGAGCTCAACACTACAGTCATAGTTCTAGATAGTTAAATCGTTTAGCAAGGAAATGAGATCGTAGAGAGGCATATGTAAGACAACGAACCTCCACTAAACAGATATAGATCTTAAAGACCTTAGGTAAGAAGGCATCAGGACAGATGTCCCAACAGGAAGCAGATGGGCAAGAGATCACACTCAAGACTTAATCATTGGAGATCCGAGTGCAAGAGTCAAAACAAGAGCTGCCACCCAAAATGAATGTTTCTATCTAAGCTTCCTGCCACAAATGGAACCTAAAAAGATAAACGATGCTTTGGAAGACTCCAGCTGGATAGAAGCTATGCAGGAAGAACTTAATCAGTTTGAAAGAAACAAAGTATGGAGATTGGTAACGAGACCAAAAAGTCATCCTGTCATTGGAACAAAGTGGGTCTTCAGAAACAAGATGGATGAAGATGGAGTAATAACCAGAAATAAGGCAAGACTAGTGGTCAAGGGCTACTCTCAGGAAGAAGGCATTGACTACGATGAGACATTTTCACCTGTTGCCAAACTAGAAGCCATCAGAATATTCCTTTCCTTTGCTGCTCACATGAAATTCATGGTCTTTTAGATGGATGTCAAAAGTGCATTCTTGAATGGTGAATTTCAAGAAGAAGTCTATGTAGAGCAACCTCCAGGTTTCATCAATCCATCTCTCTCTAATTATGTCTATAGATTAGACAAAGCCTTATATGGTCTTAAACAAGCTCCTAAAGCATGGTATGAAACACTAACTAACTTTCTTATTGAAAATGGGCTCACTAGAGGTATAGTAGATACCACACTATTTCTTAGAAAGCATAAAGACAAAGTCTTATTAGTTCAAATATACGTTGATGACATTATTTTTGGATCTACTGATGAAAAGTTATGCAAGAGATTCTCCAAGCTTATGCAGAGCAAGTTTGAAATGAGTATGATGGGTGAGCTGAATTTCTTCCTTGGATTACAAGTAAAGCAAACTGATGAAGGAATCTTCATAAACCAAGCCAAGTACATTAAAGATTTACTTAAGAAGTATGGCATGGAATCAACCTCTCCCATGAAAACCCCAATTGCTTCTACAACTAAGCTTGACAAAGATGAAAAAGGTAAAAGTATTGATATAACTCAATACCGAGGTATGATAGGCTCTCTTTTATATCGATCGCCGATGAAAGCGGACATAATGTTTGCAACATGCATATGTGCTAGATTTCAGGCTAATCCTAAAGAATCACATTTAACTGCTGTAAATAGGATTTTCAGGTATCTCAGCGGTACACCTCACTTAGGGCTTTAGTATCCCAAGGAGTCCTCATTTGAACTAACAGGCTACACATATACTGATTTTCCAGGCTGCAAAATAGATAAAAAGAGTACCAGTGGCACCTGTCAGTTACTAGGAAACAAACTTGTGTCTTGGTTCAACAAGAAGCAAAACTCAAAGATTTACTTTAGCTGCGGTGAATACATTATGTTATTCTTAGCTAACGTACTCAAATCTATGGATGAAAAATTAGTTGGCATACTATGGGTTTGAATTCAAATCCATACCTGTTCACTGTGATAACACAAGTGCTATAGCAATAACTTATAATCCTGTCATGCATTCTAGGACTAAGCATATAGAAATAAGGTATCATTTCATTAGGAATCATGTGCAAAAGGGAACCATATCTTTACAATATATCCCTACTGAAAATCAACTTGCTGATGTCTTTACAAAGCCTCTAGATGAATACAGATTCAATAAGTTAATAAGTGAGCTGGGCATGGTTAATTTACAACCATGAAATATTTGCTCTAGCTTGTGCTAACCATATAGATACAAAGACTTTGTTCGAAATCGTGGACAAGATCAAGGGAAGTTCACGATCGTAGAGCTGCAGTGACATGAAAGACAACGATTGTAGAACAGACTCGACGATTGCTGAGCAGACACGACAATTGCAGAACAAACTCGACAATCATAAAGGATACCTCAACGATCGTAGTCCTCCCAAAGGACACGTTAGATGTTAAGGGCAAATCAGTATAATCCTCCTCAGTCAAATTCGTAGAGACAAACAGAATCTAACACCTTCCCCACTAAGCAAAATGGAGAGAGGGAAGTTATAAGTATAGTTTGAAAATGCCTTTTTGAAATCAGAAGTTCAAAAGCTTATCTCTCTCTTTCTCTCTACAAGCAGAAACCCTAACTCTCAAGAAAGCTTAATCAACCATACTCCTTGCAAAGTAATCAATGGCAGTCTCTAACGTCATCTCAGGCTACAGACTCTGTTTTGATGAGTTTAAAATAGCTGAACCCAAACTTCACAAAACTTTGTCATTGATAAAGAATGCTAGTCTCGAAGAGGCTCTGGGTACGAGCACGATAATCTACCCTAAGCTGATAAAAGAATTCTACATAATGGTGTGTTCGAGAACGACGTCATCACGACAAGGGTCAAGGACGTGGAAATCAAGCTGAAGGCTGAGGACATCAACCTAGCCCTAGGTTTCAAATATAAAGGTTTTCATTCATAGATGGCATAGATTTCCATGAAGGACTTAAAAGGATGCATCACAAGAAATTCCCTACTGTCAAAGGATATAAGAAAAAGGAGTTTCCTCAAAGGTACGAATTTCTGGTAGACATTGTTGGAAAATGCATATGTTGCAAGAGCTCAGGCCACGATTCTGTAAACGAAGTACAACTCAAGCTCATGACAGCCATCAGTTGTGGGATACAGCTTAACTATGGAGCCCTACTGCTTGAATGGATTGGGAAGTGGATTCTCAGGTCAAAGAAGTCAAAGAGCTCTGGGAAGATGCTCTACGGGCGATTCATCAGTATCATCCTACAGTCTGCTTTGGGATATAAGAAAGGGGATGATGAAGGAGAATCAATCAATCCAAACAGACGAATGACCCAGCAACTGTTCAAGAACTGGAAAAGAAATCCGGCTGAAAATGTTCGAATGATGTCTGAGTCCAGTGGAAGGACAACTAATGCAAAGGAGTCAGGGATTCCGGGAAATATGTCTGTGGTCAGGGAGACTGAAGAAGATGAAGAAGAAACTAATAAGGAAAAACCCTCTGCACTGGTCAGAAAAAGTAAGGGCAAGAGGAAGCTAAAGGCTCAAATGGCAGAAGAACCCCAAGGGTCTACCACTGATATACCTATAGAGTCTTCTGACATTGAGACTTTGAGAATCCTAAGAAGAAAAGAACAGCAGGTTGAGGCAGATGAAGATAGAGCTACCATCTCACAGCTGCTGAAGAAGAACAAAAACAGTCACAAGCCCAAGAGGCCATCTGTCTCCTCGATCGTAGAGTCTCTGAAAGTATTATGCATATAAGCCAATCATGTATGATGATAAAGCATATACTGTGTAATCAATCTTATTTATTTATTAATAAAAGAATTATTTATTAAAGGCATTTATTATCTACATGGTCTTTTTTTTTAATAATATGTGATAAACCCATAGTTTTAAGCAATGCTTTTAGAATCATGATAAGATCATGATAATGAGATCTAAATTCTTAGATAGCTTAAAACTAAAATGTTCCCAATCAATGGATTACTAAAAAGGGGATTAATGAATCCGGATAGATTGATACGAACGTTGTTTGCTCATTGGATGAGGATGATTGATCTCATGATCATTTGTGTGGAGACACTAAAGCAAGTATGTAGGTGCTTATTAGAGAATAAGTTCACTGAACGTGACTCGATAAGGAATACCTAATGTAGTGATAGTAGTACAAATGATCCTTAGACTTGAGATCATCGTAGTATCTTATATATAATGAATTACACATTGACTTATTCCTTAAGACTCTTAGAGTATATCAAAGGGTATGCTTGGGTGTAATAAGTTATATATGAAGATAATGAATGATCAATAAAGAATCTACCACTACTAGTAAAAAGGAAATGTCTATGTGATTCGATAAATGACAACCGGGAATCCTTGGCGAGGTGGAATGAAATTAGAAAGTAGTTTCTAATTTGCATTCATTAGGAGTTAATGCATTTAGGAATCGAAATACATATAATTAAATAAAATAAGACTTGTGATAATTCCATGTCTTATATTTAATTGGGACATTGTATAGTGGAAGGATTGAATTATACGGTAACTATTTACTCAAAGGTTCTTTTATGATTAATGTTGAAATCTATATTATCCGGAAAGTCGTTGATACATTAGGGAGGCTTATCCTATTGTAGAATAAATATTATTTATTTAAATAAATTATTTGTTTAATTTATTTATTTAAATGAGATTAGAATTGTTTCTAATTGATTTATTCACAATAGGTTTAATATGAAAAACCTAAAGGGTCACACCATAAAAGGAAGAATAATTATTTAAGAAGTTAATGGCATAATTGTAATAATATGTTAAGTATATTTAATTTAATCTATGGTGATAGAATAAATTAAATAGCTTAATATTGTTATTTAATATTTTAGAAATATTAAATATAAATTAATAAGAGAGTCTTATTAATATTATTACAATTATTATTATTTTAATTTCTAAAAGGTTTAGGAATTAATTTAATATAAGTACTCTCATTTATTCCTAATTGGATTAGGAAGGAAAATTAGTTAAAGGAGTTTAATTAATTACCCCTAATAGGATTAGGGAGCCCATTTAATTAAAAGAGTTTAATTAAATGAATAATACCTTATTTTAATTAAAATAGGTTACATGATATCTTTATAAGAGAGTCTTATATCGGATATCTAATATATCGTAATTCCTAGAGTTGAAGAGTACGCCTCCTTTTTCTATCTGAGATAGGAAAAACTAGGGTTTGAGCGATACCCTTCTTCTTGAAAATTCTTCTTCCTTGGTGGATCACCTCTAGAGGCCATACATTTGGGTGGCTTACATTGATCAAAGGAAGGAATCTGCAGGAGATTTAAGGAGATCGCGGAGAAGTAGGAGGTGAACTTCGTGCACGAGGAAGCTCGTTTCTACAAGGGTATGATTTCATAATTTCTTATTCTTCGTTTAATTAATAATATGCATAAAGGATGATCCGGGTAATTGGTTTGTGAAAAATTTTAAAATCTGATTTTATTTCGCTTTCGCTAATTTTTCAATTTGATTGCTACTTTGATTTTCACAAAACCTAACACCTATCATAGAGACTAGATTGGACGCCTCCCCCAGAGAAGTTGCTGCACCAAAAACTCTGGTGATCAGCAGATTCAGAGTGGTGAAGGAAGAGTTGAGGCGTGGCTCGACTAAAAAGTCCAGAAGAAAACTTGTCAAGAAATACATTCTTGTCAATGAAAAGGCCTTAAAGGAGGAAGATAAAAGGATAACTGCTGAGAAGGAGCTATCTGAAGCTGGACAAGAAAACCCTGCTCAAGCTGAGGGGGATCTACCTAAAGTTATCACCCTAGTAAGTGCTCGAGCTGTGAGGGAGCCACTAGAAATGCAAATGGATGATCACGTTGAGGGGGAGCCTCATGATATCCCTATGACAGAAGAAGCTGCTCCTACAGAAAATGAGAGAGAACCAGAACAAGAACAAAGAGAATTCATTGATGTAGTGGAATCCTTGAACGACGTCAGAGAAGAGGATGAAGATAATGAGGTCGAGATCATCGCTGTGGGCTATGATGGGTAAAGGAAAGCTAACTACGATAACTGTTCTCCTATCTACCCATGATGCCTTTTCATCAAGCCCAAATTCTAAACTCCTGGAATCACATGTTTTGGAGCTTCAAAGAATATCCAGCCATCTCTGCTCTGGCTCATGGATTCCCAGGCAACTTCAACTTTGCCAAACAACTTATCACAAATGGTCCCTCTTCAAGAATTGTGCATGAGGTATTATCTATCCCAATCATTTTCAGAGTTAATCACTATTCACTATCTTTTTTCAGCCAATTTTATGAATTTCCAAGCTGGTTGGAAGTGGTTCTTAATCCACTAAATCAATTCCCAATTGTAGAATTCCAAAATTCTGTAACTGATGAACCAAATATGCCCAACTTCATATTGATCCCAACTCCTCTCATCTCTATGATTACTGACTCTAGTCCCATCGTAGAGTCCCTCGCTCAAATCATAGAGCCACCTACTCCAAACGCCCAAACACAGGCCCCTCCATCCGATATTCCCTCCTCGTCCACAAATGACTACTTCAACCTTGATCGTGCCCTCTACTCATTACAAGATCAATACAAGAGAACACCCTCTCCTCCACACATTCCCCAACTCAGTGAACTTCTTTCAGAACTGCCCACCAAAACCGATTTGTCAGATGTGTCAAAGAAAGTGATCAAGGAAATCGATGATAGTCTTGAAGCACACACTGAACTCATTCAAATAAGACTAACAAAAATGATCAATGCTGTAAATAGTCTCCTAAGCACCCTAAGCTCTGAGCTCACAAAGAAGCTTAGGGAGATCATCAAGGAAATGATTCAGAGCATAAAGGACGGCGATGAGATCCACTTTCTCGCAACCAAAAGACACAGGGATGTTGTTCTTGTCTTACAGACAACTCAAGAAGCTCAGAATAAACTTATGATGGAGAGCTTCATCAATCTGCAAACTGCCGTAAGAGAATTCCAACAATTGTACGTCAACCAAGGACAATAGACTGACAATGTTCTAGCCGTCCTCCAATAAAGGGACGCTCGATTTGATGCTCTGATCAAAGAAAATCGAGAGGACATTGCTCAAACTCAAAATCAACTCAACGAGCTTGTCCAAGGAATGACTCGCCTCTCAGAAGACATTCGAATCCTTGATGCTGACATAAAGGGGGACAATAAAGGGAAAGGAGATCAAGGCGGCAAGGGCAAAGGCAGAGGCACTTTCTCTGCTCAATCAACAAGGAGTCCTCCAAGGAAGTATCATCAACAGACTCCGCGATCTGGCCATCATACTCAACGATCTGATGATGAGCCAATTATCATGGTTCAACCATTAAGAAGTCAAAGGCCTTCTCCCAGCTCACACGAGGTGACCACAACAGGCCTAAGAATGCCAATTGGAGATCCTACATTCATGAATAGGCATGATCATAATGAAAGACTTAGTCAAAGCGAGCTGGAAGAAATAGCATGAAGAGACGAAGCTAGCAGGAGAAGAAGAGCTGAGAAATATGCAAATCCTCCGAGAAGAAAAAGGCAAAAGAAATAGAGATAAGTTGAAACTCAACTCTTATTGATGTAACTAAGTTTAAATGTAATATCTTTCCTCAAAATATCAATAAATTCATGCTTATTCTCTAGAAATTTCAGATGCTCATTGAAATATTAAGTCATATTTACTTTGTTGCACTGCATATAGAATTTGATAATCATGACAACAAATCTCCTTGGTTATGTCAACATCAAATAGGGGGAGATTATTGGAAGAATGCATATCTTGATTTGATGTTTAAAGTAAACGTTCATGATTATATGTGAAGTCCTTCAAGGAATATATGTACAAGGACTTAGTGATAGATCAAAATTGGTAGGTTGATCTAAGCTTTCAATGTTCATAATTCTGTAAATGAATGTATAGATAAAGAGATCAAATATGTTAGGTTGATCTATATCTTGAAATGTAATAGATAGGCTTCGCACAGATTTGTTGTGTAATGAGCTGATCAAGAGTCTACAGAAGCCAAGGAAAAATCGTAGAGCACCAAGGATCGTAGTATGACTACCTTGAAGGGCCTCTCCAGAGATCGTAGAGTGGTCCAGACATTTTCCGAAGCCAACTCAGAGATCGTAGAGTGGTCCAGTCATTTTCTGAAGCCAACTTAGAGATCGTAGTGTGGTCCAGACGTTTGCCGAAGCCAACTCAGAGATCATAGTGTGCTCTCAGAAACGTAGAGTCTGCAAGACAAGCAAGTGAAGATCGTAGTGTGCCAGTTCTTAAGAGCAATCGCAGTGTTCTCGCTTGGTTGCATCAAGCACCAAGGTGGCAAGACACCAGGATAAGAATCATAGAGTATCATCTGGCTGTGTCAGAAGTTGTGGGCCTTGATCATTTGTTCAAAGATAAAATCTTAATAAATGTGGAATGGGTTACAAACGTTGAAGTAATCACTAGTCCCAATGGCATGAAAATATCCTTTATATGCAACAAAGAGACGTATTAAAGAGGCTAAGGAAAGGACCATGGGACAGAGAAAAACACCTTTTTAGGTGTTAGGTGAGAAAGCAGTCTGCTATGTCAGTGGGCCAGAATGCAATTCAGAAGATATGCAAAAAAGTCTCCATCAAAGTTCAGAAACGTCAAACGCATTAAATGCTTTAACGGATGGATTCAACAGGCAGATTTCAAAGATTACATATATGCAAGACATATGCAGATGATTCAACTAAGCAAGCAATAGAACAAAAAGAGAGAATACTCAATGCTCAACTCTACGATTTGAGAAAATGAAAAAGCTTGCACAGCTACTCAGTTCTTTCGAACAAAAGCTTAACGACAACTGAGTAGCACCAACCAAGAACTCAACAACTACCAATCAACTGAAGTAAGAGGTCCAAGTCAGAAGGACTTGAAAATTTCTAAGTGAACTGTGAAGAACCAAGTCTGTTGGACTTGAAGAGTTCAAGATTGAACTAAGAAGTTCCTAGACTGTTGGTCTAGAAGGAATCTGTGAGATTCAGAAAGTGTAAAAGACATCCTTAGTGGATTTCTTACTCGAGTAGTAGAAGAGTGGACTAGGAGCTTTAAGTGCTTTGAACCACTTAAAACTGCTGTGTCTATTGCATTCTTGCTATAACTGCTATAACTATTATAACTGCCTCACTCTCATGAACTCACTATATCTAAAAAGGGAGATCAAACAAACCTTAATTTCGCTGTGTTTAAATCATTATCAAAACTGAAAAAGTAAAATGAAAAGAATTTTAAATATCTATTCAACCCCCCCTTCTAGATAACTATTGTGCCTCCCGGAACTAAATGAGACTTCAACATCTCGAGATCGAGGTGTGGTTGCATTACACCATACTTAAGCTTTGGGGCCGTATTTCTTTGCACCATTTCGCCTCGGCACCAAAGATAGTTAAATTCTGTTAGTGCATAGATAGAAAGTAAACGCAAAGTGAGCGATGGCAGATTTTTAATGACTAACAATTTAATTTCACCCGTAAAAGCAGTTGAAATTAACATATAAAATTGATTTAATACTATCACAAACATGTCTCCTCGCATATTCAACCACTTAGAACGATTAAACCCCAATTTAAACTAGTTTAAATCCTTCAATTTCTTATTTTTATATAAAAACTCAATTTTTTTACATCCTTCATAGAAATCATCATTGTGATCACAATTCTTGTCCAAATTACTTCGTTCAAACTACATTCTCTTCGTTTCTTAATGGACTAGCATAATTAAGACTCAATTTATAAATTAACATAAAAATTGACCACTATATTTGGTACTTTTACAAGCCATATGTAAAAATATATATACTGTAACCGTTTTCTTCCTTTTTAAATGAAATTAGCATACAATTCCTTGTTTACATACAAGCTCTAACATAACCAACACGTATAATCACCACAATTCAATTGTATAACAAAAATTCAACAAATTTGAATTCACAGAACATAGAATTTTATGCCGTAAAACCTATATATATATATATATATATATATATATACACACATAAGATATAAAAATTATAGAGAAATACCTTCTTATGCGTAAATAATCCTTGCTAATCAACTGATAATCACTTTGAAATCACTTGCTTTCCCTCACTCTCTCTCAATTCTCTCTTAGCTTCTCTCTAAAATTCTCAGTTTAGCAAATAACCCAGTATGCGTAAAACAAAATAAACTGATATGGCCATAACTCACATACTAAGTATACCAGTTACAAACTAATTAAACGTATAGATTATAAATACATTTTATTAATTAATTAATTTATTTATTTATTTTATTTTATTTATATTATCTAAAAATTCAAAAATTAAAAATCCAAAAACCATAAGGCTTTGTTTGGCAAAACTCTTTAAAAATTAAAGACTTAATATTTTAAGCCTTGTTTGGTTAAATCAATTTAAAACTACTTTGGTTTTATTTTAATAAATAATTTCGTTTATAATTTATAATCACATATTATTTATTTGGATTTCCATATCCAACATTAAACAAATAAATTAATTACACATACAATATTTTAAATAAATTTTCCACTTAAACAAATATCACAAAATTATAATCTCATTATAATTTTATTTAATAATTTAACATACCATCTTAAATTATTAAATCAAAACAACAATATAACATCTCATGTTATATTACAACTCTCTAAATTATAAATTACATTAATTTAGAATTTTATTAATTCATAAATATTTAGTAACAACAATCACATCAAATAAATATTTATTTAATTTAATAAATATTTTAAATTACAAATAATAAGATCTTGGATTGTTACATATTCTCGCTCCACTTTCTCTTGTTTGGATTACTACCACCACTGCTTCCTCCTTCATTTGTCTTCCTCTTCTTCTCTTGATGAAATCGAGATGCAGCTTTGCTCCCTCCTTCAGCAATTAATGCTTTCTCCAACAAAGCCACAAACGTATTTACCTATAATACAACTACTTTGTTGTATATACACAGCTTCAATCCATTCTCAAACCTTCTCGCCTTCCGTAATTCCGTATCCACCTGATGAGGTGCAAATCTCGCTAATTTGTTGAATTTAGCAGCATATTCAGACACCGATATATTCTCCTGCTTCAGTTCCAAAAACTTAACTTCCATCTGAGATTGCATACTTGTAAAAAAGTAGTTCTCAAAGAACAATTCCTTGAATCTTGTCCAAGTTACCACAGTTGTACCAGCTCTCGCCTAATTAGTCTCCCACTAATAATTGGCTTCTCCCTTCATCAGATATGTTTCAAAAGCTGTCTTTTGCTCTTCTGCCACTCGCGCAATAATGAATGCTTTCTCCATCTCCTTCACCCAAGTTTGGGCTTCAATCGGATCCGTAGTCCTTTTGAATTCAGGCTGTCCTACCGCTTTAAAATCTTTAAAGTTTGCTAATCTATCGCCTGGCTGATTACTCGCTCTTGCTGCTGGAGCTCTATTTCCCATAGCTTGGGCTAGCATATCCATAAAATTCTGCATTGGGTCCACTTGACCTCCTTCATTATTCACTGACTGCTCTTCTATTTGATTTCGATTCTGTCGTCTAGGCGACATGATCTGATTTAAATAAAAATCTTATATTAATTCTCTTTCTCTACCCAAATTCTTATTAATCACACAATAAGAATTTAACACAAAGTTCTCATATAATTGCATATTTATTCAAATAGCACATAGTACATTTAATACTCAACATATACAACTATTCCTTTTTAAATAATATCAGGATTAACAACACAACTTTACACAAAAAGTTGCAATTCTCCAACTTTACACAAAAAGTCGTTATTCTCTATTCACATATAAATATTCCCAGTTTGTCAAACTTACCATACCTAGGGGTTCAGGGACTTGCCACAATTATATGAGTTTATAAACTTATCCTAGTCAGACCTTTGGCGTCCATTCTCTGAGGGGTTCAAAAACATTTCATATAATTATGAGTCACAAACTTACCATAAGTATGAGTTTTAAGAACTCTCAAATTAATCTTATATTCATATAGAAAATAAAGATTTCATTCATACAAACATATATATTTACATATTTTTACACATCATTCTCGATATTACAACCTTTAATATCACACACTATCAAAAGATACTATCGCTTATACTTAAGTTGTCTACCTTCCACTCCCTTCACCAGTATTCTTCTTACTGGGAAACTTGTTGAATCCGTGACCCATTCTTCCACATGAAAAACACTTTCTCATATTTGGCTTAGGACAATGTAGGGAAATATGTCCTTCCTGCTTACAGTTGAAACACACGTTCTTCCACATCATGCACTCTCCCAATTGAGTCTTTCCACACTTGCCACAAACTTGCTTCTTCTTCGGGTTTGAATGTTTAGAATTATCATCACTATCGTTGTCCTTCTTTCTCTTATTCTTACTCTTCTTCTGCTTGATTATTCCCTCAGACGATCCACCACCTTTAGCCTTTATTCTTTCCACCTGTGCCTTCAATTCATTTCGTTCTTCGGTCATCTCGCATAACACTCGCTCTATCTTCCATAACTCCTCCAAGTGAAATACCTTACTCCGAAGTTCTTGTACTTTTGCGGATACTTGATATTTTCTCCAACTTTAGTCTTATTCTCTTTCTCCAACTTAGATTCTTCGGACTCTGCCTCCTCATCACCACTCAGATACATCTCGGGATAATCATCATGATCAGTCCCCAAATTAACCATAGGTTCATCTTTCCCCACTTCTTCAACTGACTCGCTTTGTGATGGCACCTCGGCTACTGGCACTGGTGCAATAGCCACTGGCATCTCCGTACTCATTTCATCTTCTCCTGACATCCTACAGTCAGTTAAACAACATGATTAGTACTTCACCAGTACAAAATTCTCACACTATGTGTCAACCTATCTCACTATAGATACGCTTAAGGTTTATAACCTACAACTTTGATACCAACCTCTGACACCCCCAAATTCGGGTTACCTGACCCCCGAGTTTGGTGCTTATGATCCTCAATATAATTAACATCTAACTACCCATTCATTGATGAATATAATATTACACCACATTAACTGATATAGTTAATACATTCGTCCCAGGTTATCTAACCTTCATAATACAAACATACCCTTTAGATATACAAAAAGAGTTTAAAAACATAACATAATAATAATGTTAATCATAATTACTCTATCACTATGCTTTTGCCTTTGTTCTTCACAGCACCTCCTGCCACTTTGTCCCTAGCTGAAAAGTTTTATTTAGCAAGGGTGATCAACAAATTTGCCCCGCAAGTTAAGATATACAATGCATGTATAAGAATTAGAACAACAGACTATCTATTTTGATAGAATGACACCAAAGTTCGGGGAACTTTGAAATAGCTGAATAATTTGTTATTCTCTAACCAATCTTCTCGCAACCTATGTAACACAATAGTTCAATAATGAAAGGGTACAACACTTTCAAAGTTTCTATGATATTCAATTGAATAATAAGTTAAAAGTATTCTCCAAAGTTTAAGCTGAATGATCTTAAATGATCTTGAAATTATCTTCTCGAGTAACTATCAAAGATTTACTTTGATATACCCAAATAACAAGATGGAAATATTTTCCAAAATTTATGCTGAGTGATCACAAAGGATGTTAAACTTCTCTTCTCGAGTAACTATCAAAGATTTACTTTGATATACCCAAATGACAGGATAGAAATACTTTCCAGAGTTATGTTGAGTGATCACAAAGGATCTTGAACTTCTCTTGTCGAGTAACTATCAAAGGTATACTTTGAAATACCCAGGTGTATCAGATAACCATAGAGATTAAATCATACCCCTCTGCAAGTACTTAGAGCGGCCAACTCCTTGTACCCTATAATATGCATAATACTTAAAACGCGTGCAATGGCCGAATATACGACCAAAAATGTTCCCTTTATATAAAAGGTTGTTCTTCTCAGTCTTTGAATCAGAATTTGATTTAACAATGAAATATAATGATTTTAATATCTAATCACTTCTCTTATCTTCTCTTCTCAAACCTATCAAGTTTTCTTTTTTAATCTAGCCGAAACAATTGGCATCGATCTATCAATAATAATTGAATTCTCTTATCTTATATTCTCTTCTCGAACCTATCAAGTTCTAACAAATGTTCGTCTAGCCAGAACAATTAGCTAAGATATTTCTCGATATGATTCAACAATAGACGTGAATTATATGTAGTATTTGCAATCACTAATAGCTTCTACGGATGTGAGTATCCGATAACAATTATCCTTTAAGTATATTTTCAGAATTATTAATTCAATTTGAATTAATAAACATGCACTAACTGTGAATAATCAACAATAAATTCTTGGACATGGTCTAATCAACAATAATTAACCACCATAATATTTGAAAAGATATAACTCAAGGTTGAGTTAGGAAACTTTCCTGATTTGTTGACTACTGCTACGCAATTTAAGTTAACTTCTTTTGTAAGACCTATCATTAATAAGATTGGTCTTTTAATAAGCATATCATACTTTGTATCATAATACAATTACTTTATCAATCAATTATCTAACACTTAATCACATAATTAAATATTAGATAACATATTACAACATTAGCATTATTATCATCCTTTGATAATTCTTTAATCACTATATCATATCCATTATGATTTAACACTCACTTTTTTATTTCATAAGTTATTCTTTAACATCTAATAAGTTAAATACTAATCCAGCAACCTGGATTCTAAATCTACCAACCAAATTGCCAATCCAGTAGACTGGATTCCAAATCCAGCAGACTGGATTCCAAATCCAGCAGACTGGATTCCAAATCAAGCAACTAGATTGCAATCCAGCAACCTAGATTCCAAATCTAGCATCTAGATGGCCAATCCAGCAAACCAAACTGTAATCTAGCAAACTGGATTCCAAATCCAGCAACTAGATTGCAATCCAGCAAGTTGGATTCAACATATTTTCAATTCTGGAAACTGATTTTCAATCCAGCAAACTGGATTCATTATCCTTTTCACGAAAATACCAAATCAACTTATTATTTTTCTATCCATTTTTCCAAACATATATACATATATTTTATACACAAAAAGTATTTTTTTCATAATTTTCCAACTTCCTTTAGTATTTTTCAAAAATCATTTTTAGTGTGTAGCTTAAGAATTTAGCCCCATCATGCTCAACTCCAGAAATTTCCATCTCTTGGCACAATCTTATACGTTTTAACGTGAGCCTCCATTTTAAATTTTGTGGCTATCGGAGTTATAGAACTCCGAATATAGTCATTTTCGTCGAAAAATCACAAAAATTGAAATGGTCATAACTTGGTCATTTTAATTCAGAATGAGCTCAATTTTGGACAGGAGATACTTTATACCATATAGTTTCATGTCCCAAAATGCGGGAATCTTTTCTCACAAATTAAGTAGCCAAAACATCCCTTACAAAGTTCTGGGCAGTAGCTTTTTCTCCTTTAACAGTTTTTGACTCCTTTGCTAAAATCAGTCCACTCAAAAATCTACAATACATTTTCCAGTAATTCCACATGGAGATGTTATAAAACTCATAGATCTAACTCTAGGACTTGACCACACTCAAAAATTCGAAATATAATAGGAGATATGGTCATTTGAATTTCGTGTTTCATTTTCACAAAAATCTTATTTTTAACTCTTGGTGTCTTCTAAGAAAACTTTCATGTTTTCACATAATAACCAACATAACTCATCATAACACTTACTAATACATCATATACCCATGAGTGTACCATGATACATGATTTATTTCATTAAACAATCATCAAACACAAGATTAAACACCATCAAGGCGAAGAAAATTAGGATTTTCTACATTTTGGAAAAACCTTGCTTCCATTTCATACTTTAGATCTAACTTTTGATCCTCAAAAGGGTTAGATCTAAACATGAAACACTTATATACACATAGATCTAAGGTTTTAAACCTCAAGATCATAACTTCATATTGTCAAAAATTAAATCAAACCACAAAGGAAATTAGACTACATAACTAGAAATTTTGCTATACCTTAGCTTTTTCTTCTTCTCCTTCTAAAATATGAGATGGATCTTGGGTGTATGAAGATCAAAATCTCCTCTTCTTCTCCTCTTAGAGCTGCCGAATGGTCCCTCTATTCTCTCTCTCTCTCTCTCTCTCTCTCTCTCTCTCTCTCTCTCTGGCTTTCTTATCAAAATAGAAGTAATAAGATGAAAGAGGAAATATGATTTAAGTGTTGGAAGATTCTAAAGATATATTTGTTATATCTATACATAATCTACTAACATATCTCTTCTTTTGTCTCACTCAAATACTAAGTGATTACTTGCACATTTCAACAAAGGTTGTGGCTATCCATGTGTGTGACACCTAAGGTATTTGGTAGGAGTTGGTAACCAAATGGATAAATAATTTACATGCTCCTTTTTACTTCAATATGGTCGGATACTCCCCCCTTTTAATTATCCAAATTGGCTTTACTTTTATTTACCAATTTTACTTAAATCAAATGACCAACTAGTCCCTCACCCATTGGGTTAAAAATTGGGCTAAATGTTGGGCCATTCCTTTAATGTTTTGGGATTACAAATTTAGTTTCTTTGGGCCATAACAAATAATATATTCCAACACTCTTAATATTACCATTCCCTAATTATTTAATTAGGGTTTTCATTTCCTCCATTATAATATAAATCTTTACTCATGCATATTTATTTCCTTAACCCAATTAGACTTACTATAATTAGGTTATAAAATTAATTAACTGAGATGTATAAAATAAATCTCTTAGAATTAGTATATATTTTATATACTAATATTATCCCGTATCATAACCCTTAAGTTATTCAATTTTTCATTAGTAATTTATAATTAGGTTACCTTTGTGAGACCTTGAATTTTATGAAATGAAAGTATTCAATTTTCTTATAATTATTCTATTTAATAAATGGTTAAATTGATAAAAGGTTAAAGTTAAGGGTGATATGCGAAAAATTTTCAAAGTATGCAAGTTGTTATAAAATATTCATTTGGTCGGGGAATATTCTTTTTGTCGAAGAATATCCGTCGGACGGCACAATCATTGGTGGACCCCACAACGGAAGTATTGTCGTAGTTAGAAAATGACATAATTATCTTTTTATAAAAATAACCGCGGAAGTTTTACCGTTAAATTGTTGAACTACCCGGTAGTAAAAGTACAGTAATATGCGTGGTTGTATAGTAGCACATGGTATTGATTATTGATGCTTACGTAAGAAGTCACTCAGTTATACTCAATTATTGCTACAGTAATTGCTGCATCATATCTCTCATATTATTGATTCAATTATTGTCACAGTATCATCTGCATAATATGATATATTATTGAATCAATAATTGAGATGATAAAGTTATTCATATTATTATTTGCAATATTGACAATGTCTAGAAGTTCTGTCAAGTAGAGGTTTGGTCACCTAATTGCGCTCCAATAAGGAGAAATCCTTATAGGAAAGCCCCCTCTTTCTTGGGAACGATCTGGTTGTTAAATATTGTGAGTTATAATATTAATGATGAATAAGTTCGTGTTGATTAAAGATGAAATTGATAGTTCCATTGTGTTGGGATTATTAGTGTTAGTGGAAACCAATATTTATTTTGATAATAATTGATGTCTGGAAGTTATATTAACCAATCGGGTAATTAATCGGATAAATGAGAAATTAATTACTATTAATTCACATGATTATAACTATTTGATCACATGTGTGTACTATTGAATCACATTCATTTACTATTAGGGGAGTTGGTGCAAGTTTGATAATACTTGCATGACTAAGTTAAAAATGGAGGTATAGATGAAGGTACTATACTATAATTAATTTTTTTCACATGTTTAGAACTATTGAGTCACATGATTTACTATGCACATGATTTACTATTAGGGGAGGTGGTGCAAGTTTGATAATACTTGCATGACTAAATTAAAAATGAAGGAAAAGATGAAGGTATTATACTGTAATATTTCGAGCCCCAAAATGTGCAATTATGGAAACTATATTTTCCTATAAATAGAAGCTCATTCTTTCATTATTTTTCACCAAATCACTAAAGCTATAGAGCAATTATTATAGAGAGAAATTATAGAGAGAAAGAAGAAGAGAAGTCTGCTACCTCACTATTCCAGTATCCGGTCTTCTTTTGAGGTAAGGGGTATTATTCTTTCGTATTCATGAAGTGAGTTATTTTCTTTCAATACTCGTAAGGGTTATTATTCCATTCTTTATTATTATGTTGGAATAACATGTCTATGCAAAGTACAGCATACATGGTGAAATTCTTCTGTTATTCCATTCTTTATTATTATGTTGGAATAACCTGTCTGTGTGGTCTATCGCATTCCTGATGAATTCTGTTGTTATTTCATTCTTTATTATTCTGTTGGAAAGAACATGATAGTAATCTTCTAGTTTTTCTTTGGGGCCTATTGGGTCAACCAAGGATAATTCTGTGGACATATGATATCTATCATAACCTAGACGCTTGGCCTCCCATATACGAAGGTTTCCTTGAGCACTTCCCAAATATTTTAATTTCTAAAAGCAGGTTTTTTTTATTTGTACTTTTATATGTAAAGTACCATTGTAAGGTTGTGGTCGAGGCACCATGAGAGAGTTATATACATTTGTATTAAAACTCACACTTTAAGCGTGGTGGGTCGATTCGCACGACAGTTCAACAGTTAATATAAATGAAGTTTGTATTTGATTTTTATAGTATGATATCTGGCGACTCAGAATGGGTCGTGTGGACCTATTTTGGGGGCGTCACAACCTTAACTTCTCTTATTTGTTTATAATAAACAAATAAAAACAAACACATATTATTCATATGCATTCACCCATATATAACAATTCACAAAATCATATAAGTCTTTCACACAAAATTTTTTAAATCCATTCTTTATTCCTAGTCTAGGTCTTATTATTCAACCTTTATTTAATCACTTAAGATTTTTTTACTCGTATAAATTCTCAGGTTGTCACAGAGCCTCTATAACTTCTTGTTATATGTATGTGAAAGCATGAATTTGGTACGATGTTGTACTATTGTATGAGTACTACAACATCTATACTTGACCAAATCCAGAATCATCAACAGTAACAAATTGGATCAAGATCAAAATGGTCCCTAGGCCATGACCGGCTGAAACCCAGAAACTCAAGAACACCTATAGCGACACTTCTTGTCACTATAGGGCTTTAGCGACATACATAAAATATTTTCTAATAAATTAATTAATAAAAATTAGAAATAATAAATAAATAAATATAAATAATTACAAAAATAGTTTTAAAAATTATTTGAAGTTATAATATTTAACTTTTAATATTTTTACATAAATTCAATAAATATTTTAATTTATTTGGATATTATTAATAAATAAGTTAATAATAAAGTAATTAGAATAATTACTTATAAATAATAAATAATTATTGAAAAATAATATTAATGATATAAAAATCATAATAAATGATTATAAATTATTTAAAAATAGTAAAAAAGTTTTTATAATATTCTATGGGACAAAGGTTCAAAAATGCCCCTGATGTTTACACGGATGTCCCACTTTCACCCTAAACTAATTTTTTTCCAAAAGTACCCTTAACGTTTCAAAAAGCAGGTCACCCGTGCCCCTGCCGTTAACAGAAGACAAACAGGGTTAAAATATGATGATGTGGCAGGCTTAAATATAAAACATATTCTAAATAAAATAATATATATCATTTAATCAAAACAAGAAAAATACTAAAATAAAAAATAAAAAAAAAGTATAACATATTTACATCATTTAATCAAAATAATAAAATTCAAATTATTTTGTTAACTAATCAAAACAACTAATTAAATAAAATAAGTTGTATAACATATTTACATCATTTAATCAAATTACTAAAATTCAAAACATAACATATTTACATCAAATACTAATTAAAAAAGAATACTAAAATACTAATAAAAAAAATACTAAAATTCTAAAAAATCCAATTAAAAAAATAATAAAATTCAAATTATTTTGTTAATTAATCAAAACAACGAAAATTCAAATTACATAATTAAAACACTAAAATCATAATACTAAATACTAATTGATATAAAATACTAAAAGATATAAAACTTTTAACGTTATTTAATACTAATTAGTATTTTATATTAATAAATTGGTGAAGTTATTTAAAACTAAAAGATATAAAAATATTAACATTATTTAATACTAATTAGTATTTTATATCAATTAGTATTTTAACGTTATTTTATATCAATTAGTATTTTTAAAACTAGAGTATTATGATTATTTTAAAATTCAAAACTAAATAATATTTTTAAAATTCAAAACTAGAGTATTGTGATTATTTTAGTAATTTTAATATTAATTTTAAAATCATATCAATTTAAAAATATTTTAGTATTATCAATTTTTAAACTTGAGTATTATCAATTTTAAAATCATATCAATTTTAAATATTTTTAATATTTTAGTAATTTAAAAATATTATTTAGTATTATGATTTTAGTAATTTAAAATTTTTATATCAATTAGTGTAAGACCCCGAATTTTATGAAATAAAAGAATTCAATTTTTCTATTTAGTAAATGGTTAGATTGATAAAAAGTAAAGTTAAGGGTGATATATGAATTTTTTTCAAAATAAACAAGTGGCTATAAAATACTTATTGTTGTGGGGAATATTTGTTCGGTCGTGGAATATTCTTGTCATTTCGGGGAATATTAAATGCGACATGCCATGACCGTTGTAGGGCCCCATAATGAGAATAATCGTCGGATGAAGAAAATAACAAGTTTAAGCTTTTATAAATAACGGCGTAGTTATTCTGAATTAACTTTGTTGGAATACACGGTGGTTAAAATATAGTATGTCTGGCGTTGTTGCATAAAGAGTAGTACAGATTATACGGTATTTTTGAATTATTGATTCTTACGTTAGAAGACACTACTCAATAATTGTTACTGATAATTCTTATTCAATATTCTATTTTATTGATTCAATAATTCTGCGTTGATATTTTATATTATTGTTGTTTTGATAATTGTCACGCCTAATATTTCCCATTATCGGATCAATAATTCATATTATTTGAATAATATTATTAGATAGCATTATTGGCAATGTCTAGAAAGTTCTGTCTAAGGAGAGGTTTGGTCACCTAATTGTGCTCCAGTAAGGAGGAATTAATGATGAAGTGTTTTATTAGAATTTTGTCGAAATGAAGAAAAAAATATGGGATTTTCAGAAAAATTAGTTTATTACTTGATTTTGTAAAATCTATAACTCTTTGTGTATAATGAGTTAGGAGATGAGCCATATATCAAAAGAAAGCCCTGGAAGTAATCTAAATGTAGAAATTTAAATCACCCAAAAATCCTTTGTAGATTTATCGTGGTGAATTTTTGAATGAAGCTGAGTCGAAGGACTAATAATCGAAAAATCAACATTCTTAAGATATATTACGTGAGTTATAATTTTTAATCCAAATGGGTGGATCGTTGTGATTTTTGGATATGTTATACATATATGAGTTGAGTATATGTCCACAAATTTTGAACCGATTAAAAATAAGCGTATGATTTGTTATGAATTTTAAGAGGTGGTGATTTGAAATTATTTTTATAAATATTTTTAGTGGAAAATTCTAGAAGGCGGGCCCCACTTTTTGGTTGGTGATTGAATATATGTGCTGAATTGGATTTTCAAAGGTGATGGCTGCCATTTTTTTCAAAATGGCATGTGTATAAAATAAATTAATATATTTATTAATTTAGTCTCCTTTGGCGTTCTAGCATTTTCCTATAAATAGGCGCTTAAGTTAGAATTAAAAATCACACCAGAAACAAGTTTTCATTCTCTCTATATTGTCGAGCATATTTTTGTAAGTATTTAGATACTTTGAGAGTTATTATTCAGTGCAAGTTTCCTTCGGCTTTACATCCGATGTTCCAGTCAGAAGTATTGCTCTTTTGAGGTAGGGGATTTTAAGGGTTATTATGTTTTTCAGTTTCGAAATTTTTTTGTATCTTCAAACATTCTAGAAAAATTTGAAATGATAATTTGACGAGTTTCCTTGATTGTGTCCAAAAATGACAATTTTTGGATGTATAGATTAGGAGTTATGGATTTTATGAGAAAAGACTATTTTAAAAGTAAACCCTTATAACTCCTTGTGGTTAACTATAAAATTGGTGAAATTTTTATTGGGAGTACATCTATATAACATCAGTATATTATGTAAATTTCAGAATTTTTGGACAAAAGTACAATTTATGATGAATGTCTAAATATTCCGCAGTTTTGGCCATGTGAAAAATAGTAAATAAATTTTAAAAATTTTGAGAAAAATATACGTTTAATATGGGACCATATTATGCTAAATCCCAGGGAAAAAATATTTTTGGAACTGATTTGGTATTTTTCATGAAAATGAACTAGTTATGAGTAAATAAATTAAATATGTTATGTGAAGTAACAAAATTGAAAAATAGGATTTTATGACTTGGGAATCCTATATATGGTATATGCAAATTTTTGATGAGGTTGTTGGTTATGGGTGATGAAATCTTATGAGTTTGGCATTTTAGTATGATTAAATGCATTAATTAGTAAAGTGTAAACAATTAAAATAAATTATTTATAAGTTTAAGAAATGATTAAAATATTGTGGTAATATTAATAATATTAGATTATGAGATTATTAAGTGATTTATAACATTTGGATTAAGGTGTTATGAAATCATTGATTTATGAATCTTACTCTTGAAATTAAATGCAGTTGTTGATCGTATTGTTTTTATTATCATATATAACATTTTTATAATCCCGGTGATGAAATTTCTCTTTGACTTAAGTGTAAAGATGGATAGATTATTGGTATGATCGTGACTATGGGTTCTCTTTGGCCAGTAGTGCAAAGATGAGTTGTTGACTAGTATGATCATGACCATTGAATTTACAATTGAATATTTTTAGCTTATGTGCAAAGGTGAATTGATCAACATGGTTATAATTATTGTTTATATAAATTCTAAAATGATTATATATTTCTTTGAGATATGAATATCTTTGGCACGTAGTAGCAAAAGATGAATTGTTGATGAATATCTTGGGGTGTAGTAGTGCAAAGATGACCTGTTGTTGAATATCTTTGGCCCGTAGTGCAAAGATGACCTGTTGTTGAATATCTTTGGCATGTAGTGCAAAGATGAACTGTTAATGAATATCTTTGGCCCGTAGTGCAAAGATGAACTTATTAGTACGATTATGAATAGGAACTGTGATTTGGTATAACCATGATCTTTGATGTTTCAGGTAAAGACATGTGATATAAAATATCTTCGTCTTGGATGAGAAGAGAAAATTAGAACTACAATTATGATTATGAGTTATTCACATGACTGTGAACAGGATCTTTTGAATAATGTTACAGGGTTAAAACATTGTTAGTGGACTTTTAACATGGAGAAGATAATAGACTTTATAGTCTATTTGACTCTTCTAATGGATTTCTCGTTCCGCTGCAACTATGGTTGAAAAATTTTATCATCTACCATATGTTCTAAATTTCTGATTTATTACTGATGAAGGCTATTCATAATTTAATTATCTTTAGTTATGATATTCTTTACTGAGCTAGTTGTGCTCACCCCTTTTGCTTCACAATTCCTTTCAGGTAATAAAAGTGTAGCTGGGTCGAGCGGGGATAACAGGGGAATAGTGTGGTGGTTTGAGACTATCAAAGTTTCTCAACACATTATAAAACGGCATAACATACAATATATAATTGTATTGAGGACCTAAGATGTGTGTGTCGTATATTATACGTCACTTAATAATTGATTTTGGTGAACAACAATAGGGTGAGGTGAACCCAACTTTGGAAGGGTGTTTTGTCACTATCATACAAGATGTCTAATGACATACAATCTCGTGTTATCATAAGAAAGAGTTGTGCACATCCACTTGTTGAGTATATCTATGAGCACTACCTATATGATCTTGGAGTTGGGTTGAAACATAATGTTCAATCGCAGACGGTGGAGATAGTTATATGTCAAGAGAAGACTCACCATTGGAAGGAACATGATAGTACTCTTCTCATTTTTCTTTGGGGTCTATTGGATCAACCAAGGATAATTCTCTGGACATATGATACCTATCATAACTTAGATTCATGGCCTCCTATGTACGAAGGTTTCTTGAGCATTTCCCAAAGATTTTAATTTCTAAAAGCAGATTCTAGATTGTACCTTTATGTAAGGTATCACTTTGTGAGGTGTTGTCCATAGTTGGGACATGAGTCGCAGATTGGTATTAAAACTCACGATATATGTGTTGTTGTATTTTGCACGACAATTGTAGTAATAAAGTTGTAGTTGTTTTCTGTACTATGTATTTGGCGACTCAGAATAGGTTGGATGGATTGGACCTATTTTGGGGTGGTCACAATTAGTATTTAGTATTATGATTTTAATATTTTAATGATGTAATTTGAATTTTGGTTGTTTTAATTAATTAACAAAATAATTTGAATTTTAGTATTTTTTTAATTTGTTTTTTTAATATTTTAGTATTTTTTTAATTAGTATTTTAATATTTTTTTTTAATTAGTATTTGATGTAAATATGTTATGTTTTGAATTTTAGTATTTTGTTTAAATGATATAAATATGTTATACAACTTATTTTTTTCAATTAGTTGTTTTGATTAGTTAACAAAATAATTTGAATTTTATTATTTTGATTAAATGATGTAAATATGTTATGCTTTTTTTATTTCAATTTTTTTTATTTTTTGTTTTGATTAAATGATATATATTATTTTATTTAGAATATGTTTTATATTTAAGCCTGACACGTCATCACATTATAACCCCGTTTGTCTTCTGTTAAAGGCAGGGCACGGGTGACCTGCTTTTTGAAACTTTAAGGGTACTTTTGAAAAAAAATATTAGTTTAGGATGGAAGTGGGACATCCGTGTAAACATCAGGGATATTTTTAAACCTTTGCCCATATTCTATGTAAATATTAAATTATTTTAAAATAGAAATACATGATTTAAAAATCATTTAAGGGATAAATAAATACTTAAAAATTATTATAAGCTTCCAGCAATTATTTTAAAGGATATTTAAATCATCTAAAAATATAATAAAGCTTATAAATAAAATTTAGTCGATTTATCAACATATTAAATACTCGATAAAGTCTTTGGACACCGAAACCATATCAAACTTAACCCAAACGTATTTAGTTTATGTATTTAAGTATTGTTATCAATACTAATGTGTTAGATTTATATGAATGAATATCTTAGGTGTTTATTAAATCTAATCGAGTAGCATTACTTAAATAATATATGAAATGATTATATAATTATTATAATAATTATTTTATTAAATGAATTTATTTGAGAATAATTAAGTTAATTATTTAACTTAATTAGTAATGGTATATATATGCAAGAAAATCAGAAATGGAATCCAAACCCTAATTTTGGATTTTGATCAAGGAATGAGAATAATAATGTAACATTAATTATATTTTGATTTTTCAGTGCTATAAATATGTAATGTATGTGTATGCATGGTTAATGATTGGTCAATGTTGGTGCAGTATTTAAAAATCTTAATATTACCAATAAACCCTAGTTTTAAAGTCAAATGGGACTTTAAAATCTGTCTAGTAATTATGTCATGTGATTAATTACATTTATTATAAATATTAATAGTATATTGCAGTGCTATAAATATGTATTATATGTGTATAATGTTAATTTGTGAAACAGTTTTGATGAAACAATAAAAAACCCTAGTATTAGTCTAGTAAACCCTAATTTGAAACTCAATTAAGAGTTTGAGACTGATATATAACTGTGATATATGTGATTTTTGTTGAGAATTTAATGATAATTAGAAACCCCTAATTTGTAATTAAAATCCTAATGATTATAAACTCTAATTAATATTTAGAAATATTATTTTCTAGAAACCCTATTATTTAAATTATAAATCCTAATTGTTAATTGTAAACTCTAATTGCTAATTTGGCACGCTTAATGATAATTAGTAAAACATAAACCTAATTATCATGTTTTATGTAATTAGAAACCCTAATCTAATTATGAAACCTTAATTTGAAATTTTTAGAAACTAAAATTTTGTTTTATTTTGCAAACCCTAAACTAGAAATGCTACAATTTTGTGCTAAACCTTAGGATTAAACCGTAAGGGTTAAATCCTAAGGGTCAAACCCTAAGGGTTTGCTAAATGACCAAAGTGCCATTAAAATCACAAGTATAATGACCATTTTGCCCTTCTTGCATATTTTATTAAGTTGCTTGTGATATTTGCCAACACTTTAGTTGGTTACCAACTCTTGACTTCCTTGTGACTGAAATTAAATGCATACCAGGCATATATCTCAGCCACAAGCATTGTTTTATAACATATATAGATTAAGAGAGAGAAAAAGTTCATTTTATTGCCATTTGTTCAACCAATGCTCAACCAAGTCTTTCTCTCTCCTCCCTCACGAAATTATGTAGTAGATCAGTCCCATATTCAAGCCCCACTAACACACATCACAAATCAGTAGCCAAGAAATCAGATTTGCTCATTTAAAGGTATAAACCCTAGTTGAAAAATCTGACCTTGATCCTCTGTTAGATCTTGTGTTTTAATGTTAAAACTTATTGTTTGTAGTCTTTATAGATGATCTGGGTTGGTATCTTGTAGATCCATATCATTTAAGTGCTTGAAATTTAAGTTTTTGAAAATCTTGAAATTGTTATTTTTGTGTCTGATAGTCAAATGTCAGACCTCTTTAATCTTTGCCTGTTATGTATTTTTGTTGTTTGAAGATTGTTACTTGTAGTATGCAATGTGTTATTTCATGTAAAACTTGAATCAGGTCCATATCTGTTATGGATTAAAAGTTATAGGCAGTCAAAGATCGTTGACCCAAGATTATTTGGTTGTTTCGGGTAGCCTGTAATTGCCAGGTAACAGCGATGTGTTTTTTGCAGAGCTTGGATCTTGTTGTGTTTACGTTGTTTTGACATGTTGTTATGGTTGTATAGAATGACATGAGTACTATCGATCCATGTCTTTATAATCCTTAAATCCTGCACAGAATCCAAGAAAGGTGTGGTCAAAGCAAGCCAGACGGAACTGCTAGATGAAGATTCTTGGTAACCCAAAAATCTTCAAAGGCAGTCCCTGACCAATACTTTGACCAGCTAGATCTCTCTTATGTGTTCATAAAATACTATAAAAGTGTTTGATAATTGTAAACTGACATCTCCACTACATATTTGAACCTTCATATCACACAAAGCAAGCTCTAGATGCAAGTTAAAAGAATTGAAAGGTAGTCACTTGGACTGTTCTTCATTTCTGGAAAACCCAGAAATGAAGAACAACCTCTAACAAGGTTTTTGAGGGTCAAGATCTCTTTGATTCGTTATGTTTGGGCCATGAAACTTGATTTGGATTCTAGTATTACATAGATACTACAATACTAACACTTTATACCAACAAGAAACTTAGCAAGCATGAATTTATGAGTGGTCAAACCACCTACCCTGCAAACTGTTATGAATTTCTGGGTTTCATGAAGAACACTCAAGAACAACACCTATAGCGACGGTTCTGTCGCTATAGGTAGTCTTTAGTGACAGTTTATTTCTAAAATTAATTATTTTTATTAAATAAATAGAAAAATTAGTTTTTAATTATTAAAAATACAAAATAAATTATTAAAATTATTTTAAAGACCCCGAAAATTATATTTTAATTATTTTAGATATATTTCATAAATATTTAATATTTTTGGAATATTAAAGGTATTTAATTTATTTAATAATTATATTAAATAAATTATTTAAAATGATTTTAATACTTGAGAAATCATTTAAAATTATATTATGATATAAGAAAATATTTTAAGTTATTTTCGATGACTTTTTTTAATATTTTGTGATGAATTTCATTAATAAATTAATATTAATGACAATTAAGTTATTTAATAAATGTATTAAATAAATTATGAAAAATAGAATTAATAATTTAAAAATCATATAAAAATGATTTAAAGGTTATAAAATATTTGAAGTTATAAAATATAACTTTTGATATTTTGTCATGAAAAATATATATTAATGATATTAAAGTTATTTAATATTTATATTAAATAAATTAGTTTAAAATTGATTTTGATATTATAAAAATCATTTTAAATGAAAAAAAAAGTGTTTAAGAATATTTTAAGTTATAAAATATAACTTCTAATATTTAAAGAATAATTTCCTTAATAATTTGATATTAATGATATTAATTTAATATTAATGATATTAAATTTATTTAATAATTATATTAAATAAATATTTTAAAATGGTTTTATTAATTTAAAATCATTTAAAAGGATATAAATGAATTAAAAATATTTTAAGTTATAATTAATGACTTTTAATATTTTTATAAATAATGCATTAATATTTTAATATTAATGGTAATTATTTAAAATGATTTTAATTGTTTTAAAAATCATTTAAGGGTAATATTAATACTTTAAAAGTATTCTAAGTTATTATAAATAACTTTAATATTTTGGCAATGGTTTCATTAATAGTTTAATATTAATTAAATATTAATGATAATAGAATTGTTTAATATTTAAATCATTTAATAATGATTCTGGTGTTTGAAAATTCATGATAAATTATAATAAATGTTTAAAAATTATTTTAAGTCATTTAAAAATGATATAACTATTATTTAAATAGTCTAAATAGATATTGAACTTTGATATAGAGTCTTAGACTCGGTAATTACCAATAAAGTCGTCGGTACACCGACATATTTCAGAAATTGATCTAGACTTAGATATTTTGACTGTATTAATATTTGTTTGTGATTTAATGACTGTTGATTATGTGTGATAATGTGATTAGGTTATGTGTTGACTTCAATAAGTAGTGTTATGTGTTATAGTATGTTATTCTAATCGATCAAATGATCTTATTAATGATAGGTTTCAGTATAAAAGATAGAACTAAGTTGCATAAGTGTAAGCAGCAGACCAGACAAGTATTCTACCTTTGCATTTTTTTTATGCAATGGACATGAGTAAGAAAATTTCAGAATTATATTATTATTATACTAGATTATTAACCCTATTATTATATATATTATATCTGCTCATTGTTTATCAACATGATATTATATTATATAATTCAGATATATATTTTGTTCGTTAATTTCTAAATATGGTTATACAAGTGTCCCCACTTGGATAATCATTGTATTTAAATACATGTTGATATATATATATATATATATATATGTGTGTGTGTGTGTGTGTGTGTGTGTGACGCCCCCAAAACAGGTATACATCACCCATCTTGAGTCGTCAGATACATGGTACATAAATTCAAATACAACTTAATTATACAACAGTCGTGTAAAATACGACAAAACATAGCTGAATGTTTTAATAAGAATATTGTCATTTAGACAATATACACACTCAATGGAATCCTCATTACAATTATTATCACATTATTCCGTAGAATAGTGAGGACTACTAAAGCCATTTATCCTGGACCATCACTCCATTCTCCGACTCGTCCCAGCTATATTCTCATTTCCTGAAGAGAACAGTGAAAGAAAGGGTGAGCTCAACTAGCCCAGTAAGAAATATTATGACTAAGATAATGAAGAATAAATTATCCTTAGCCTTCAATAGTGTTAAATTGATAAAATACAATAAACATCAAGTTTAACTATAGCAGAATAAGCAATCCATTAGAAGAGTCAACTAGAGCATGATATCTACTATCTTCTATGATTTAAAAATGTTTTCATCAATTTTTATCGTTGAGACTCAGCTTAACAAATAAACCACATCATCGAATCATACCAAAAACTGTCCATCAATGCACTACAGGCCACTGAGGACTTTTACCACATCATTTATAACATTACAGGTCATGAGTATACCGAATAATCTCTGGTCATAATCATACCAAGTCCATCTATGCACGTAAGCCAAAGATGACTTTCATCACAATATAAGCATGAGGATGATGACAATGACATAATAATTCAATAAAACAAGTTCAAGGATAAATTTTAAAGATCTATAAGTTAATTTATCCTGAAATCAATAACGTCCAAATTGTCAACATAATACTTCTTTGTGGAGTAAAATTCAAAAATAATATTCATGCACCAAAAATAATTTGGACAGAAAAGAATAAATTTTTCGTCGTGAATAGTACCTCGTGAATAGTACTTCGGGAATAGTACCTCGTGAATAGTACCTCGACATGAAAAGTACTCCAAATACCCGAGTGAATAATATTCGGGTGAATAGTAATTTGGGTGAATAGTAACCCATGAATAGTAACTCGTGAATAATATTCCAGAATGAAAAGTGCCCCGAATACCCGAGTTAATAATACTAGAGTGAATAGTAACCGGATAAATAGTAACCCGTGAATAGTAACTCATAACAAAAAATACCAAATAAAATGATATTTTATGACGAGTACAAAAGAAATGATATCTCATACGAGTATAATAGAATATACGAAACTGTAAATGGATTTTCATCCGTCATGCAGTAATCCACGTAAACAGATCATTTCTACAATTTAATAAAGAATGAATACGAAAGGTCATTCCCCATGCATGCGGTAATCCACATGGACAGGTTATTCCAACAGAATAATAAAGAATGGAACCAGGTCATGCGTAATCTGCACAGATAGGATATTCCAACAGAATAATAAAGAACGGAACCAGGTCATGCGTAATCTACATGCGAGGATATTCCAAAGAATAATAATAAAGAATGGAACCAGGTCGTGTGTAAACGCAAGACAAGATAATCCGACAGAATAATAAAGAATGGAATAATAGAAGAATTTCACCATGTATGCGGTACTTCGCATAGATAGCTTATTCCAACATAATAATAAAGAATGGAATAACAAAAGAATTTCACCATATATACGGTAGTCTGCGTATACAGGTTATTCCAACAGAATAATAAGGAATGGAATACCAATAGCTCTCTTCGTGTATACGAAAGAAATAATACCCCTTACCTCAAAAGAAGACTGGATACTGGAATAGTGAGGTTGTAAGACCCTGAATTTTATTAAATAAAAGTATTCAATTTTTCTATTTTGGTGAATAGTTAAATTGATAAAATTTTAAAGTTAAGGGTGACATTTGAAAATTTTTCAAAGTAAAGCAAGTTGTCATAAAATAATCTGTGGTAAAATACGCGTGGTTGCATAGTAGAACACAATATTGATTATTAATGTTTACATGAGAAGTCACTCAGTTTGATTCAATTATTGTCGATATTTTATATATTGTTAAATCAATAATTGAGATGAAAAAGTTATTAACAATATTATTTGCAATATTAACGATGTCTAGAAGTTCTGTCAAGGAGAGGTTTGGTCACCTAATTGTGCGCCAATAGGGAGAAATCTTTATTGGAAAGCCCCCTCTTTCCTGGGAACGACCTGGTCGATTAATAGTGTGAATTATAATAATGATGATGAAGTTTTGTTTTATTATTATTATTAATGTAATAAAACAGAAAAACTTTTTATATAAAACAGAATACTTTTATAAAGTTATTCGTTTTATTAGATTATAAATAGAATATATTATATTTTAATTAAAAGATTTTGTTTTATTAGAATATTTTATAGTAAACCAATCTGGATCATTCGTTTAAAAGTAAATTAAGTAGGACCGTTCATGAATTAGTTACTATTCAATCCATTCTTCTATAAATAGAAGCTCATTCCTTCATTATTTCTTACGAATTCACTGAAACTCTAGAGAGAGAAACTGTAGAGAGAATTCTTCTTCTATAATCTTGAGCGTATTTCTTTAGAGTTTAAGAAAGCTTTGAGCGTAGAACAAGTTTTCTTCAAGTATATCCCCACCCTACCCGTCGGAGTACTCTTCTTTATAAGGTAAGGGATATTATTTGTTGTACTTGTAATGGATATTATTTCTTTTGTATTCATGAAGAGAACTTATGTTATTCCGTTCTTTATTATTCTGTTGGAATAACCTGTTTATGCGAAGTACCGCATACATGGTGAAATTCTGTTTTAATTCCATTCTTTATTATTCTGTTGGAATATCATATCGGTGCGGATTACGCCTGACCTGGTTCCGTTCTTTATTATTCTGTTGGAATAACCTGTTATTACGATGTACCGCATACATGGTGAAATTCTGTTGTTATTCCATTCTTTATTATTCTGTTGGAATATCCTGTCGGTGCGTTTACGCATGACTTGGTTCCATTATTTAATATTCTATTGGAATAACTTGTTTGTGCGGTCTATCGCATGCATGGTGAATTATGTTGCTATTCCATTCTTTATTATTCTGTCAGAATATCCTGTCTGTGTATTTACGCATGACCTGGTTCCATTCTTTATTATTTTATTGGGAATAACCTGTCTGTGCAGTCTATCACACGTATGGTGAATCCTTCTGTTATTCTATTCTTTATTATTCTGTTGGAGTAACCTGTTTATGTGGATTACCACATGCATGGTGAATGATCCTTTATATTCATTCCTTATTAAATTGTGGAAATGATCTGTTTACGTTGATTATGATGAGAGTTATAATAAAAGCATTAGACTAATGAAAATCATTGGTATATATAGTATTAATAAGTGTTCGGATGAGTTATGTTGGTTATTATGTGAAAACATGAAAGTTTCTTAAGAAATCACAAAGGGTTGAAAATCAGATTTTGGTGAAAATGGAACATGAAATTCAATTGACCATATCTCCTATTATATTTCGAATTTTTGAGTGTGGTCAAGTCTTAGAGTTAGATCTATGAGTTTTCTAACTTATCCAAGTAGAATCACTGGAAAAGGTGTTGTAGATTTTAGTGTGGATTGATTTTAGCAAAGGAGTCAGAAACTAAAAATACCAAAAAGGCTACTGCCCAAACTTTTGTAAGGCCTGTTTCGGCCACTTAATTTGTGAGAAAAATTCCAGCCTTTTGGGACATAAAAATATATGGTATAAAGTACCTCCAATCCAAAAATGAGCTCATTCCGACTTAAAATGAGCAAGTTATGACCATTTCAATATTTAGGTTTTTCCGACGAAAAACGTTATAACCGGAGTTCTATAACTTCGATGACCATGAAATTTAAATTGGAAGATCACGTTAACATGTTTAAGATCCTGCCAAGATTTGGGAATTTATGGAGTTAAACTTGAGGTAGCTAATTACTTAAGGAATTAATTAGAAATTGATTTTTAAAAAATAGTAAATGAATTTTAAAAATTTTGAGAAAAATATATGTTCAATATGGGACTATATTCTGCTAAATCCCAGAAAAGAAATATTTTTGGGACTGATTTGGTATTTTTCATGAAAATGCACTAGTTATGAGTATATGAGTTAAATATGTTATTTGAAGTTGAAAATTAGTAAATAGGATTTTATGGCTTGGGAATCCTATATAGGGTATATGCAGATTTTTGATAAGGGATTTGATCATTGGTGATGAAATCTTATGAGTACGGCATTTTTGAATGATTGAATGCATTATTTGGTAAAGTGTAAATAATTAAAATAAATTGTTTATAAGTTTAAGAAATAATTAAAATATTGTTATAATATTAATGATATTAGATTATGAGATTATTAAGTGATTAATAACATTTGATTATTATTGAACGCTAGATAAACTGTATTATAAATGTTTAATATTTATCCTTTATCTCATTTGATTGAATCTTTATATCATTGTCATTATCCTCATGTTTATATTATGTTGAAAGTCATTTGTGGCCTGTAGTACATAGATGGACTTGGTATGATTATGACCAGGGATTATTCGGTATAATCATGATCGTAATATTACAGATGATATGGAAAAAGTCCTCATTGGCCCGTAGTGCATTGATGGACAATTTTTGGTATGATTATGGCTATGGATTCTCTTCGGTCAAAGGTGCAAAGATGAATTGTTTTATGGCATGATCATGATCGTAATGTTACAAATGATGTGGTAAAAGTCATCTTTGGCCCGTAGTGCATAGATGGACTTGGTATGATTATGACCAGGGATTATTCAGTATAATCATGACCGTAATTGAAAACACGAATATCCTTGGCCCTTAGTGCATGGATAATTCGTGGTCGTGATACTATTAAGCTGAGTCTCAAAGATTATTGGTTTTCTGAGTTGTATATCTTTGGCACGTAGTGCAAAAGATGAACCTATTGGTTATTAGTTATGATTGTATATCTTTGGTCAGAAAAAGATGAAATTATTAGTATGATTATGATCAGGAATTGTGATTTGGTATAACCATGATTTTTGATGTTTCAGGTGAAGATAGGTGATGAAAATTATCTTCGTCCTGGGTGTGAAAAGGAATTCAGAATCACAATTATGATTATGAGTTATTCATATGATTGTGGACATGAATTGTTGATTGATGCTATAGGGATAAAACATTATTGGTGGACTTTTAACATGGAGAAGATAATAGACCTGATGGTCTATTTGACTCTTTTAAAGGATTGCTCGTTCCGCTCAACTATGGTTGAAAAGTTTTATCATCTACCATATGTTCTAAATCTCTGATTTATTATTGACGAAAGCTATTGATAATTTAATTATCTTTAGTTATAATATTCTTTATTGGGCTAGTTGTGCTCACCCTTTTGCTTCACAATTCCTTTCAGGTAATAAGAGTGTTGTCGAGTCGAGAGGGGATAACATGGGAATAGAACGGTGGTCTATAGCTATTGAGGTTCTCCCTAAATAGTATGGAAATAATTTTATTGAGAACTTTAGATAAGGGTGTCGTATTGTATACGTCATTTGATATTTAATTTTGGTGAACCGAATAGGGTGAGGTGAACCCAACTTTGGAAGGGTTTTTTGCCACTATCATACAAGATGTCTAATGACATACAACCTCGTGTTATCATAAGATAGGGTTGTGCACATTCACTTGCTGAGTATATTTACAAGCACTACCTATATGATCTTGGAGTTTGGTTGAAACATAATGTTCAATTACAGACAGTGGAAATAGTTATATGTCAAGAGAATACTCACCATTGGAAGGAACATGATAGTAATCTTCTCATTTTTCTTTGGGGTCTATTGGGTCAACCAAGGATAATTCTCTGGACATATGATATCTATCATAACTTAGATTTATGGCCTCCTATGTACGAAGGTTTCCTTGAGCATTTCCCAAAGATTTTAATTTCTAAAACAGTTATTGACTGTACTTTTATGTAAAGTACCTTTATAAGGTGTTGTGGTCGAGGCACCATGAGAGTTACATACATTTGTATTAAAACTCACAGTTTAACTGTGGTCGTACTCTGCACGACAGTTCAACAGTTGTATAAATGAAGTTGTCAGTAGTGTATTTTCTGGCGACTCAAGATGGGTGATGTATACCTATTTTGGGGGCGTCACAGAGGTAGCAGACTTCTCTTCTTCTTTCTCTCTATAATAATTGCTCTATAGCTTTAGTGAATTGGTGAAAAATAATGAAGGAATGAGCTTCTATTTATAGGAAAATATAATTTTGATAATTGCACGTTTTGGGACTCAAAATATTACAGTACAATACCTCCAACTTTTCTTTCATTTTTAATTTAGTCCTGCAAGTACTATCAAACTTGCACCACCTCCTCTAATAGTAAATAATGTGAATCAATAGTTCAAACATGTGAACCAATAGTTATAATCATGTGAAAATATGAATTACAGTATAATACCTCCATGTATACCTCCATTTTTAACTTTGTCATGCAAGTATTATCAATCTTGCACCACCTCCCCTAATAGTACAACAATGTGATTCAATAGTACACACATGTGAACAAATAGTTATATAATCATGTGAATTAGTAACAATTAATTGCTTATTTATCCGATTAATTACCCGATTTATCAATATAACCCCCAGACATCAATTATCATCGGAATAAATGTCGATTTTCACTAACACTAATAATTCCAACACAATGGAACTATCAATTTCATCTTTAATGAACACGATCTTATTCATCATTAATATTATAATTCACAATATTTAACAACCAGGCCGTTCCCAAGAAAGAGGGGGCTTTCCGATAAGGATTTCTCCTTATTGGCGTTCAATTAGATGACCAAACCTCTCCTTGACAGAACTTCTAGACATTGTCAATATTGCAAATAATAATATGAATAACTTCTAGACTTGCTTACTTTGTAAAAACTTTCACATATCACACTTAACTTTAACTTTTTATCAATTTAACCATTTACGAAATAAAATAATAATTATAAGAAAATTGAATACTTTCATTTCATAAAATTCGGGGTCTTACAATATATATATATATACATATATATATATATATATATATATATTGATCCCCAATATGAATACAGTAAAAGTCGTCTAAGCTATTTGATCTAGCTAAACACATATTCATAAATATCGTTGAATATGATAAAACCTTTTTGTATCCAATCAAATTGTTTTGGTTCGGATTCCTGACTAATTATGAACATCCCAAACATGGGAAAATTTTTATGCGCCAAGGCGGATAAAGTGAATGATAATATCGTTCTTGAATGTAGTATTAATCAATACAGGGTCCATGGGATGTACACCCCCGTGCCCATAAGTTATGACAGTTTGCAGATGAAGTTATGTCTAACCTTTTCGAAAACAGAAAATAATGTTCATAGCCTGTCAACTATCCTATATATATAGTCAATACATAGTTTCAAAACTTTGATATAGAAATAATATATTGTTATGATTGGTTCAGTTTACTTCACAACTATTGATTTGTTGTAGAAGTGATGTACAAAGAAAACATTTAATTCTTTCAGCTAAATATATTTATAATTGTTATTACTTGCTTGGCACCCAAATGCTCATTCTTGCTTTAAATTTAAATGTTTTCAGCTAGGCATGATCAACCCGAAGGTTCAGACAAGAACAAGTGAAAGGAAAGCAAACAGAATATGTTTATTGGTATCTTTTGTAATAGTTAGACTGTATTAAGACTATGATATGTATTATATATCATGTAAGGACTTATAGTAAAGGTTGCGTACTTGGGATTAGACTCTGATAAATGTAAATTAAGTTTGATATTCATATTATTGTTATTATTATTAGTATTATTCTGCTCAAAGAAATGGTATCATAAAGCACCGAGTTCGGGTTTCAAGTACTTGAATTTGGGAGCGTTATATCATGGTATCAGAGCTTTAGGGTTAGAAACCTTAGGTAGGGTAGACCTTAGGCTATAACCTTGGGACAGAGGGAAACATTGAAAATACAATTAACTCATATAGAGTTTATAAGGAGGTGAATTGAATGAATTGAAATAGAGGCTCACATTGAAAGCTATGGAAAGTATAGTACCGGACCCAGAAATGATAGTATAACTGATAGGTAGAGTATAGTTAAAGAATATGTGGTCAATGTCAGGTTCTTAAACTCATATGTTGTGATGAGTTCTTAAACTCATAATGTGTGGTAAGTTTGACGAACTTGATATAGTTATGTGTGAATGGATATTGAGGATAATAGGACTATATAGAATAATAAGCAATTGATCCTTGGCGAAGGCGTAAGAAATGAGTAGTATTAGTATTACTTGAATAGGTATGATTCTATGATGCGTATACGATAGGTATGTCTGAGTAATGTAATACTTTGTATAAGTTATGGCAGCGATTCCCGACTCTTGAGTCACAAAGGGATAACGGATGTTTAAAGCAGTATATGCTATAGTATGTCAAGTGCTATGAATATGGATCTATGTTGGATTAATGCAATAAGTTGGTATAGAGATAGTAATTATTTATCTGAACACTGGTTAATACAGTAAACCAAGTTTTCAAAATCAAATATTTTGAATATATGATTATTTGAATAGAAAATTTTTTGTTATATGTTAAACGTATACGATAAGGCTTAGAATGTAAGTTAATAAATAATAATTTACGATAATGCCGTGAAGACAAAAACAAAACAAAAGGGCAGAAGAACCTGACAACAATGCTGGAGGACAACCAGACCCGATACAGAATTTTACGAATATGGACGCTCAAGCTATGCAGAACAGAATACCAACCACTGAAAATTAACCAAATAATCGAACGATAAACGTCAAAGACTTCAAGGCAATCAGACCGCCAGGATTTAGAGGATCAACTGACCCATTAGAAGCATTTGTGATAGCTAGGATAATGGAGGGGCAAAAGACAACTTTTGTCACCTATGCAATGAAAGGGGGAAAGTGAATTTTTGGTGGAAGGCAAATCAAGCTAGAGCTAGAAAAGGGAGTAATGGTAGTAGGACTGGAAAAAGGAAAGGAGATAAAGGAAAAATTTATGTGTGATAAGTGTAGGCAGAAGGGACGTGTCTCTCCCAACTGCCCCAATCCAAGAATGTATAGTGGGTGTTTTATTTGTGAATCAATGGAGCATAAGGTGAAAGACTATTCAAGAAGGAAAAGGGAGGCAAGGAATGTGAATACGGGAAAAGGCAGCAGGACATTAGCGACAACGGGACCAACATCACTAAACAAACTAACAAAATCAACCGCAAACGTCTTCAACATGACCGTTTAAGATACCGTGGCAGTCAGGGATGCAACTCCAGGTATTATTCTAATCAATTTTATTTTCTTATATATGATTTTCTTATATATATAGTATATTATTTTATAAATTATTTTGAAGGAGGAAATTGAGTTCTATTAGAAATCAATTTTCTGTATAAGCAGATAGACAAGCTTTATGCTGAATAGTTAAAGATCAGTTCGATCAATTATGATCGTGATCTAATTGCAATGATTGTGTATGTTATGTACCCTGGTAGGTATAAGTTTTAAAACGGTTATTCCGGGGACGAAATCTTTATAAGAGAGGGTGAATGTAATAACCCGATATTTTCTATATAAATAAATCAGAAATTTTGCGTATAATTTTTATTTATTTATTTTAAAGGTGAGGATATGTACAAGATAAAGTGTATGTATTTATGTGATAAATATAAAATATATTTATTACATGAATAATTACAAATATTTTTATTTTAGAATTATTGATCATTATAAATTATATTCTTATAACAATTAATTTTATAGTATAAATGTTTTTATTAATTATTTTCCATGAAATTATGATTTTATATTACTTAAATAATATATGAAATGATTATAGAATTATTATAATAATTATTTTATTATATGAATTTATTTTAGAATAATTAAGTTAATTATTTAACCTAATTAGTAATGGTATGTATATGCAAGAAAATCAGATATGGAATCCAAACCCTAATTTTGGATTTTGATCAAGGAATGAGAATAATAATGTAACATTAATTATATTTTGATTTTTCAGTACTATAAATATGTATTGTATGTGTACACATGGTTAATGATTGGACAATGTTGGTGCAGTATTAAAAAATCTTAATATTACTGATAAACCCTAGTTTTGAAGTCATATGGGACTTTAAAATCTGTCTAGTAATTATGTTATGTGATTAATGACATTTATTATAAATATTAATAGTATATTGCAGTGCTATAAATATGCACTGTATATGTATAATGTTAATTTATGAAACAGTTTTGATGAAACAATAGAAAACCCTAGTATTAGTCTGGTAAACCCTAATTTAAAACTCAATTAAGAGTTTGAGACTGATATATAACTGTGATATATGTGATTTATGTTGAGAATTTAATGATAATTAAGAAAACCCTAATTATTATAAACCCTAATTAGTAATTAAAACCCTAATGATTATAAACACTAATTAATATTTAGAAATATTATTTTCTAGAAACCCTATTATTTAAATTATAAATCCTAATTGTTAATTGTAAACCCTAATTGCTAATTTGGCACGCTTAATGATAATTAGTAAAACATAAACCTAATTATCATGTTTTATGTAATTAGAAACCCTAATCTAATTATGAAACCTTAATTTGAAATTTTTAAAAACTAAAATTTTGTTTTATTTTACAAACCCTAAACTAGAAATGCTAAAATTTTGTGCTAAACCTTAGGGTTAAACCCTAAGGGTCAAACCCTAAGGGTTTTGCTAAATGACCAAAGTGCCATTAAAATCACAAGTATAATGACTGTAGACACTCGAATTTTTTTGCACAACTGTTACTAACATTATAGGAGGGCAGAATCGTCTTTTGGAGATAACCCTGGAAGACAGCTCACGTCCGTTCCGAATACTACCGGAAGTTCAGTCTCAATTTCGGATACTACCGGAAGTTCAGTCTCCATTTCGGATACTACCGAAAGTTCAGTCTCAATCCTGGACCACACACCGGGAGGTTCAGTCTCAAATCCCAAACCATACACCAGGAGTATCAGTCTCAAACCCCGGAACACACACCGAGAACATCATTTCCAACCTCAAAGATAACCCTGAGTTTCGTCCTTGGCGATAAACCCAAGGAATGTTGTTGCAGTTCTGACAATAACCCCGGAAATGCTTGTTTCGAATGCGATCAGCTTCAATCAGACCTCCTGCCGAGGCACTTATACCTCAGACCCGGAGCTAATACCAGGAAGATAGGCATCCACAAGATGACATTACAGAATTCAACACTTGTAGCAGTCCAATCTCAAATGTAACCCTGATCAACTTCTACTTTCAACTCAAATCGGCGATAACCCCGATGAGGAGTCATACATCATCTTGCTACCTCAACATCTGTGCGTCGTCTCAACACTTCATACATACATACATACAACAATGTCCTTCAAGAACCTGGATGTCCAATCCCGACTGACTATTATGCGTGGTAGCACATCGGATAGAATTTGAAGCTTGAAGACCATGGGCATGGTCCCCTCTTCCGGACTTCGTACAACCTCTATTCCATGTCATTGCGTAACTCTCGACACAAGCAGTCTGAAGAAGGTCATATATACCTCGTTCGGATACTCGGATTGAAGTTCTGCAAGTTCAAGCGGATATTACAGTGCACGAGTGCACGTACTTCAAGATAACAGGACCCGCGGAACCCCAAGCGGCCGGCCACCTTGAGTGCAATTCAGGCCGCCACATGTGCAATAATCATGGGTTGCTGCAGTACACTCATGGCTAGCAGCTCTATAAATATAGAGCTTGGGGTCAACCATTTGAAAAAAAAAAGGCGAGGAAGCCCTGTCCAATTTGCTTTATACAGACCCCATATTGAGTACTTGCTCTTTTTAAACACCTGTTAGCCCACATACAGTTATAAATTTACCAACGGGAGCTGAGTTTTTGTCCATATAGAGTCATAGAAGTCTGCATTGGCAGCCCACTATAAGCCTTCTTACACTCTATAAAGCCTTTCTCTTCATATTTGCACACACTATTCTACACATTGAGAGTCGTGTTGTGTGCGTATGCCCGGACTTCGGTCCATGGTTTTCATTTCTGTATGTATATATATACTTATATATATGTATATATTTTTATATGGACTAACATTATCGAGTTATGCCTCGATTGAGCCTAGACTTCGATTTGCAGCGTTTATTTGCTTATATATATATACTTATATATATATAAACTGTGCCCAGACTCTGTCTGATGAGCCTGGATTTTATATCCGGTGCATTTAATTGCTTTTATATATATATATATATATATATATATATATATATATATATATAAACTGTTGTCAGACTTTGTCTGATGAGCCTGGATTTTATATCCGGTGCGTTTTACTTGGTTTTATATATATACTTACATATAATTATTGTCGGACATATCCGATGAGCCTAGATTTCATATCCGGTGCATATACTGATTATATATATATATATATATATATATATATTTACATTTCTGTCAAGCCTGGAGTTTACTCCGTGGCCTTTTACAGCTTTCTTTATATTTCGTCTTGCCTAGAGTTTACTTCATGGTAGTTGATAGCTTTTACTGCTTTATTTATATTCAAGTCCCGCCTGGAATTTACTTCGTGGCGGTTGATGGCATTTACTGCTTTATTTATATTTCTGATCCCCCACGGAGTTGCTTCGTGGTGGCTGATCATGCATATATATATATATATATATATATATATATATATATATATATATATAATCGCCATCGCTTTCCATACAAATTGCAATATCATGTGAGCCTAGGAATCATGTGATCACAGATTCAGTCCACTTAATCTAGATTCGGTTCCCGTGATGGACTTTTTCCAGCTGTAAGAAGCTTGTACATTATTTATAGTGTACGAATTCCCTTGGATGGCTTTTATGCCCATAAGGGGTTTGACACTGCTGTATATTATTTTCTCGAAGATGCCTCGCATCTCGAAAATAAAAGAAAATAAGCCGAACATTTAACAATAAAATGGAAGTACGAAAAGGTCTCAATTCCTATTGAGCACAGGGTTTGAAAAACCTCTTTTATAAAACTTCATTGCTATATCCTGGTTAAAACTGAATTTTTTTCTATAAATTCAAACCTGGTGTATATAGGTGCGAACGAAGCCTCACACTACTTTTCAATAATTGCACATTGATCCACACACACACACACACATTCATATAATAGTTTCTTTGAGAAGTGGCGGTCACCGTGGCAACACTGATGTCGGGGGGTGCCTAACACCTTCCCTCCGCATAATCAAGCCCCTGAACCCATAATGAATCTTAGTTTAACAGACCCGTTTAGCAGTATCAAATCACTGGGTCAATGTGCAAACCTTTTCGGTTGCGTTGGTGCAACCAGTTAAAAACACCAACTGGCTACTCTTAAAGTCAAATCTTGGACATTACACATGTCGGACCTTTTTCACTTGTTTTTTCAAATAAATCTCACATTAACATGAGAACATCAGAGAACAAGTAACGAAAAGGGACAAATAAAATCCCGACGTCGACAGATGGCGACTCCGCTGGGAACTCCAGTAAGAGGGCTTAAGCTGCTATTACAAGCTTTTCAAAATTGTTATATGCTTGTGTGTGAATGTTTCATTTACATTTATGATCAATGTGTACTAATGCATCTTACTGCACTGCTAAATATCTATCGGTGATATTAGTGCTTCGCACATGTCATCATTTTGCATAAACGGTGAGATACATTATATGTGAATGTATGTTGTGTGTAATGTTTATAAATTTTTCAAAGTACGCAAGTTGTTATAAATATTCGATTGGTCGGGGAATATTCATTTTAGCAGGGAATATTCGTACAATGACACAATCATTGGTGGACCCCGCAACGGAATTATTGTCGGATTGAGAAAATGACAAAAATATTTTTTGAAAATAACGACGGAAGTTTTACCGTTAACTGTTGAAACACCTGGTGTTAAAAGTACAGGAATACGCGTGGTTGCATAGCAGCACACGGTATTGATTATTGATGCTTACGTGAGAAGTCACTTAGTTTTGTTCAATTATTGCTACAATAATTGCTGCATAGTATCTCACGTTATCTGATTTAATTATTGTCAATATTTTATATATTATTAAATCAATAATTGAGACGACGAAGTTATTAATATTATTATTTGCAATATTAACGATGTCTAGAAGTTCTGTCAAGGAGAGGTTTGGTCACCTAATTGCGCGCCAATTGGGAGAAATCCTTATTGGAAAGCCCCCTCTTTCCTGGGAACGACCTGGTAGATTAATATTGTGAATTATAATAATGATGATAAATGTTGTTAAATATATTGAGGTGTCTTTTTATGAAGTCGCGAAAGTTTATATATATATATATATATATAAATTCTGTTTTATTAGTATTATTAATGTAATAAAACAGAAAAGCTTTTTATATAAAACATAATACTTTTATAAAGTTATTTGTTTTATTAGACTATAAATAGAATATATTATATTCTATTATGCATAGTGTTTGCAGATAAGGTCTCGCATAGTGTTTGCATAGTAAAATCTTTTTATATAAAATGTAATACTTTTATAAAGTTATTTATTTTATTAGACTATAAATAGTATATAATATTCTATTATGGATTGTGTTTTGCATAAGTGCTCAAGATAGTATTTGCATAGTAAAATCTTTTATATAAAACATAATACTTTTATAAAGTTATTCATTTTATTAGATTATAAATAGAATATATTATATTTTATTTAAAAGATTTTATTTTATTAGAATATTTTATTAATACTGCATAGTAAATCAATATGGATCGTCCGTTTAAAAGTAAATCAATCTGGACCGTTCATGAATTAGTTACTATTCAGTCCATTCTCCTATAAATAGAAGCTCATTCCTTCATTATTTCTTACAAATTCACTGAAACTCTAGAGGGAGAAACTATAGAGAGAAAGAAGAAAAGTATTCTGCTGCTTCACTACTCCTATATCCAGTTTCTTCCAAGGTAAAGGATATTATTTGTTGTACTCATAAGGGATATTATTCTTTCGTATTCATGAAGAGAGTTATTTTCTTTCAATACTCGTAAGGGTTGTTATTCCATTCTTTATTATTATGTTGGAATAACCTGTCTATGCGAAGTACCGCATATATGGTGAAATTCTTTTGTTATTCCATTCTTTATTATTCTGTGGGAATAACCTATCTGTGCAGTCTATCGCATGCCTGGTGAATTCTGTTGTTATTCCATTCTTTATTATTATATTGGAATAACCTGTCTATGTGAAGTACCGCATACATGGTAAAATTCTTCTGTTATTCCATTCTTTATTATTCTGTTGGGAATAACCTGTTTGTGCGGTCTATCGCATACATGGTGAAATTCTTCTGTCATTCCATTCTTTATTATTCTGTTGGAATAACCTGTCTGTGCAGTCTATCACATGCCTGGTGAATTCTATTGTTATTCTATTTTTTATTATTCTGTTTGAATATCCTGTTTGTGCGGATTACGCATGACTTGGTTCCATTCTTTATTATTTTGTTGGAATAACTTGTTTATGTGGATTACCGCATGCATGGTGAATGATCCTTTGTATTCATTCCTTATTAACTTGTGGAAATAATCTGTCTACGTGGATTACCGCATGGCGGGCGAAAATCCATTTCCAGTTTCATATATTCTATTATACTCAGTTTGTTAAAGTTTTGGCTTCTATACTCCATGAAATTAGTAGAATATCCTGGATATTTGCGCTTCATCCAATATCTTTTCATGGAAATATTTTTCTGAGCATTCTTGAATTTTACTCCACAAAGCAGTATCATGTTGATAATTTGGATGTTATTGGTTCCTGGATAAATTAATTTATAAATTTTTAAAATTTATTCTTGAACTTGTTTTATTGAATTGTCATCATCCTCGTGCTTATTTTATGTTGAAAGTCATATGTGGCCTGTAGTGCATAGATGGACTTGGTATGATTATGACCAGGGATTATTTGGTATAATCATAACCGTAATGTTACAAATGATGTGGAAAAAATCCTCATTGGCCCGTAGTGCATTGATGGACAGTTTTTGGTATGATTATGGCTATGGATTCTCTTCGGCCAAGGGTGCAAAGATGAATTATTTTATGGCATGATCATGACCATTGATGAATACACGAATATCCTTGGCCCGTAGTGCATAGATAATTTATGGTTGTGATACTAATGAATATCCTTGGCCATAGTGCAGGGATGATGTGGATTATTTATTAAGCTGAGTCCCAGTGATAAAAATAATGAAAAACCTTTTAAATCATAAAAGATAGTAGATTTTATTCTCTACTTGACTCTTTTAATGGATTGTTTGTTCCGCTATAATTAAACTTGATGTTTGTTATATTGTATCAGTTTAACACTGTTGAAGGCTAATGATAATTTATTCTGTATTATCTTAGTCATAATATTTCTTATTGGGCTAGTTGAGCTCACCCTTTTGCTTTCATTGTTCTCTTCAGGAAATGAGACCGTAGTAGGGACTAGTCAGGGAATGGAGTGACGGTCCAGATGATAGCATTAGTAGTCCTCACTATTATATGAAATAGTGTGTGAATAAATGTATTGAGGACTTATTTTGAGTTTAAATACTATCTAGAAGACAATATTTGTATTAAAACTCACAGCTCATGTTGTATATTTAAGATTATTTTTGTATTCTGTACCATGTATTTGGCGACTCAGAATAGGTGATGTATACCTATTTTGGGGGCATCACAGTTGGTATCAAAGCTTAGGGATATGATCCCTGGCTGAGATGTGAGACAAGAACTAGGAGGGGAGAGACGGGGAATTCCTTCGCTAGTATGACCTACCTAAGTTTATTTGGTATTTAATTGGTCGGTCAGAGAATAGGGATAATATGTGATATGTTAATTAACCCTTGCTTTGTTGCAGTATCTGAAAATGGAATCCAAAAATGTTGAGATAAGCAATGAAGCACATGAGACCGTTGAGTCACCAACGATCAATACCCAGGATAATGTGCAACAGGAAGATAATAATCCCCATGAAAATAATAACACCGATGAAATGGTGAACGATAGGATGTTCAGAGGCTTTATGCAATTCATGCAACATCGGTAAGAGAGACTCTATTCAAAATATAGGTGGAAATAATGGCAACCCACTACGGCGGTCACCGCTAAGCGGTTCAAGGAGCTGGGACCACCGGAGTTTTGGGAAAGCGTAACCACTTAAGGCGGAGACGTGGTTAAAGCAGATCACCAAGATATTTGATGTCTTGGGATGCTCCGAGGAGCAAAAGGTTCCTTTTTCAACCTTTATGTTGCGTGAAGAGGCAGATTACTGGAGGGAATCTGTAAAATGTACCCAGCCTGACGCACTCAAGATGTCTTGGGAGAAGTTCCAAGAGCTGTTCAACCATAAGTACTTTCCCGAAAGTATTCGTGACATGAAGGAGCTGGAGTTTATCAAGTTGGAGCAAAAAATATGACCGTGTCGCAATACGAGGCTAAATTTACGGAGTTATCCCGGTTTGCGTCCCATTTGGGCGATAATGAGGAGCGAATGATGCGAATGTTTCTAAGAGGTTTGAAACCCAATATACGTTAGTACCTCATTTCTCACAAACTTTGTTTATATTCAGCTGTTGTTAATAGGGCTCAGTTATTGGAGCGCGATAATAAGTCAGCACAACCAAAAGGCAACAACCAATAACACAATAATAATCGTACCGGTGGCAACAACCATCGGAAAAATGATAACCATCGTGGGGGAAATCATCATGCCAAGAATGATAACCACTTCGGTGGTAATCATGGCTAAGATAATAGAAGTGGAAATTTCAAGAGGAGGAGATTCAATAATGATGGAAAAACGTCAGCACCCGCACCTGTTGTTAAGGAAGGAGAATGACCACCGGTCGTATGTTACAAATGTGGAGGGGAAGGACACATAAGTCCAAACTGTACGCAGCAGTCCAAAGTGTGTTTTAATTGCAGAAGAGAAGGTCATTTAGCCCGATTTTGTCATGCACCAAAGTCAAGTCCAGCTGGGACGGTGGCACTAAAGGCGGATACGGACAAAACAAAGTCGGTGGTTTTAGGAAGAGCGTTTTTTGTGACTTCTCAAAAAGTGAATAACCCAAACAAAGTTAGCACGGGTTAGTTAATTATAAATTCTTGCGAAGTCTATACCATATTAGATACCGGTTCTACCCATTCTTTTATCTCTCTTGCTTGCGTTTAACGTTTAAATTTGACCCCAGAGAAGTTAGACTTTGATTTATCAGATGAAACTCGGTTAAGAGAAACCTTCGTTACCTCCACAGTTTATAAATCTGATTTGATTCAAATCGACACTTTCACGTTACTTGTCGATCTTATCTCTTTGAAAATACTTGCCTTTGATGTGATTTTAGGAAGCGATTGTTTAACTACTCATCAAGCTTTTAGTAAGGTTGTTTGTTTTCATATTCCTAACCAACTTGTTATGCGAATTCAAGCAACCAAACCACTAAAGTTAATCACTGTTATATCAAGCCATAAGGAAAGAGCCCCGATCCTTTCGTTGTTGACTTCCTTGTGTGGAATGCACCGAAGCCAGACTTTCTATAGGGGAAGCCGCGATTGACGATGACAAGTTAATAGGTATCAATGTGACGTACTATCCAAGTCTTGGATGAGGGTCACAATTTTGAATGATATTTCTATTGTTAATAAATTTCCTGGCGTATTCTTGAAGACTTCTTAGCTTACCCCTGGAGCGTGGAATCGAATTTTGCATTTACCCCAGTACAAAACCCATTTCTAAAACCCTCAAATATTTCTTCAACTAAAATGAACGTAACATGCGCCAAAGACGTTGGCTCGAGATATTGAAGATTTTGATCGTACCATTCAATACCATCGTGGAAAAGAGAATGTGGTAGCTGACGCATTGAGTAGAAGATCGTATGCGTTTACGAGTGTGAATATACGAGCCTACGCGAAGATAACGAATATATGATTAGAACCGACTTTAGTAGATAAAGTTAAAGTCGTGCAAGCTACATACTCGGAGCTGATGAATGTGAAGAAGAAGGTTCAAGATGGCGTTATTCTAGAAGCAAGAATCAATGAAGAGAGAAAATATCAACCCTCGATTTAATTGGCCCATTTGAAATTCTTGATCAAGTAGGAACTGTGGCCTATAGACTCACTTTACTGCCAAGTGTGTCGCGTGTTCATAACGTTTTTCACGTATCGATGTTACGTAATTATGTGGAAGACCCGAACCACATTATTGAATTAAAACTAGACGAGATAGCAGAAGATTTAACGTATGAGGAGATACGTGTTAAAATCATGGATAAGAAGGATCGTATTCAACACTCAAAGTTTATACCTCAAGAGTTAGAATCTGAAATGAAGTCAAGGTATCCTCATCTCTTCGGCATACCTGGTACGTATGTAAATTTTGAGGGCGAAATTTCATAAGTTGGTATCAATTGTGAGACCCCAAATTTTATGAATAAAGATTTAAATTTCTCGAAATATTTTTTTGAATATTATGGTGTGGATTTGATATAATGTTATAGTTGTGGGTAATATTTATAAATTTTGCAAAGTACGCAAGTTGTTATATAATATTCGATTGGTCGGGGAATATTCGTTTTAGCAGGGAATATTCGTACAACGGCAAAATCATTGGTGGACCTCGCAACAGAATTATTGTCGGATTGAGAAAACGACAAAAATATTTTATGAAAATAACGGCGGAAGTTTTACCGTTAACTGTTGAAACACCAGGTGTTAAAAGTACAGGAATACACGTGGTTGCATAGTAGCACACGGTATTGATTATTGATGCTTACATGAGAAGTCACTCAGTTTTGTTCAATTATTGCTTCAGTAATTGTTGCATAGTATCTCACGTTAATTGATTCAATTATTGTCGATATTTTATATATTATTAAATCAATAATTGAGATGACAGAGTTATTAATATTATTATTTGCAATATTAACAATGTCTAGAAGTTCTGCCAAGGAAAGATTTGGTCACCTAATTGCGCGCCAATAGGGAGAAATCCTTATTGGAAAGCTCCCTCTTTCCTGGGAACGACCTGGTCGATTAATATTGTGAATTATAATAATGATGATAAATGTTGTTAAATATATTGAGGTGTCTTTTTATGAAGTCACGGAAGTTTTATATATATATATATATATATATATATATATATATATATAAATTTTGTTTTATTAGTATTATTAATGTAATAAAATAGAAAAGCTTTTTTATACGTAAGCAGAATACTTTTATAAAGTTATTTATTTTATTAGACTATAAATAGAATATATTATATTCTATTATGCATAGTGTTTTGCATAGTAAAATCTTTTTATATAAAATGTAATACTTTTATAAATTTATTTGTTTTATTAGACTATAAATTGAATATATTATATTTTATTATGCATAGTATTTGCATAGTACTGTGATAGTGTTTGCATAGTAAAATTTTTTTTATATAAAATGAATATTTTTATAAAGTTATTCGTTTTATTAGATTATAAATAGAATACATTATATTTTATTTAAAAGATTTTGTTTTATTAGAATATTTTATTAATCTTGCATATAGTAAATTAATATGGACCGTCTGTTTAAAAGTAAATCAATCTGGACCATTCATGAATTAGTTCTTATAGGTCCATTCTCCTATAAATATAAGCTCATTCCTTCATTATTTCTTACTTAATTCTTTGAACTCTCAGAGAAACTATAGAGAGAAAGAAGAAAAGTATTCGCTACTTCACTACTCCTATATCCGGTTTCTTCTAAGGTAAGGGTATTATTTTCTTTCGTATTCATGAAGAGAACTTCATTATTCCATTCTTTATTATTTTGTTGGAATAACACGTGATACGCATGAGCTACCCTATACTTGGTGAAATTCTTACGTTATTCCATTCTTTATCATTATATTGGAATAACTCTGTCATGCCAAGTAACCGCATACATGTGGTGAAATTCTTTCGTTATTCCATTCTTTATCATTATGTTGGAATAACCTGTCTATGCGAAGTACCGCATATATGGTGAAATTCTTCTGTTATTCCATTCTTTATTATTCTGTTGGAACATCTTGTCTGTGCATTAACGCATGACCTAGTTCCATTATTTATTATTCTATTGGAATATCTTGTCTGTGCGTTGACGCATGACCTAGTTCCATTATTTATTATTCTGTTGGAATATCCTGTCTGTGCGTTTACGCATGACCTAGTTCCGTTTGTTATTATTCTATTAGAATAACCTGTCTGTGCGGTCTATCGCATGCCTGGTGATTTCTTTTGTTATTCCATTCTTTATTATACTCAGTTGGTTAAAGTTTTGACTTCTACACTCCATGAAATTAGTGGAATATCCTTGATATTTGTGCTTCATCCAGTATCTTTTCATGGAAATAATATATAAAATGAGAACGTAGTAGGGACTAGTCGGGGAACGGAGTGACGATCCAGATGATAGCATTAGTAGTCCTCACTATTCTATGAAATTGTGTGATAATAAATGTATTGAGGACTTATTTTGAGTTTGAATACTGTCTAGAAGACAATATTTATATTAAAACTCATAACTCATGTTGTATATTTAAGATTGTATTTGTATTCTGTACCATGTATTTGGCGACTCAGAATAGGTGATGTATACCTATTTTGGGGCGTCACAGTTGGTATCAAAGCTTAGGGATATGATCCCTGGCTGATATGTGAGACAAGAACTAGGAGGGGAGAGACGGGGAATTCTTTCGCTAGTATGACCTACCTAAGTTTATTTGGTATTTAATTGGTCAGTTAGAGTATAGGGATAATATATTGCATGTCAATTAACCTTTATTTTGTGGTAAGCAATGGAGCACATGAGACCGTTTAGTCACCGCTAATCAATAGCCAACGCAATGTGCATCAGGAAGGAAATAATCTTCCTATAAATAATAACACCGATCAAATGATGAATGATGGAATGTTCAGAGGCTTTATACAATTCATGCAACATCAGGTAAGAGAGACTCATGTTCAAAATATAGGTGGAAATAATGGCAACCCACGGTCGGTCACCGCTAAGCAGTTCAAGGAGCTGGGACCACCAGAGTTTTTGGGAAAGCCAGAACCACTTAAGGCGGAGACATGGTTAAAGCAGATCACCAAGATATTTGATGTCTTGGGATGCTCCGAGGAGCAAAAGGTTCCCTTTGCCACCTTTATATTGCGTGAAGAGGCAGATCATTGGTGGGAATCTGTAAAACGTACCCAGCCTGACGCACTCATGATGTCTTGGGAGAAATTTCAAGAATTGTTCAACGACAAGTACTTTCCTGAAAGTATTCGTCACATGAAGGAGGTGGAATTTATCAAGCTGGAACAAAGCAATATGACTGTGTCGCAATACGAGGCTAAATTTGCGGAGTTATCCCGGTTTGCATCCCATTTGGTCGATAATGAGGAGCGAATGACGCGAATGTTTTTTCGAGGTTTGAAACACGATATATGTCAATACCTCATTTCTCATAAACTTTGTTTATATTCAGATGTTGTGAATAGGGCTCAATTATTGGAGCGCGATAATGAGTCAGCACAACCAAAAGGCAATGACCAACAACACGATAATAATCGTACCGGTGGCAACGGCCATCGGAAAAATAATAACCATCGTGGGGGAAATCATCATGCCAAGAATGGTAACCACTTCGGTGGTAATCATGGCCAAGATAATAGAAGTGGAAATTTTAAGAGGAGGAGATTCAATAATGATGGAAAGACGTCAGCACCAACACCTATTGTTAAGGAAGGAGAACGATCGCCGGTCGTATGTTACAAATGTGGAGGGGAAGGACGACACATAAGTCCAAACTATACGTAGCAGTCCAAAGCGTGTTTTAATTGCGGAAGAGAAGGTTATTTAGCCCGATTTTGTCATGCACCAAAGTCAAGTCCAGCTGGGACGGTGGCACCAAAGGCGGATACGGACAAAACAAAGTCGGTGGTTTTAGGAAGGGCATTTTTTATGACTTCTCAAAAAAGGAGTAACCCAAACGAAGTTAGCATGGGTTAGTTAATTATAAATTCTTGCGAAGTCTATAACTTATTAGATACCGGTTCTACCCATTCTTTTATCTCTCTTTCTTGCGCTCAACATTTAAATTTGACTTTGGAGAAATTAGACTTTGACTTATTGGTTGAAACTTCGATAGTAGAAACCTTCATTACCTTCACTGTTTATAAATCTCATTGATTCAAATCGACACTTTCACGTTACCTGTCGATCTTATCTCTTTGAAAATACTTGCATTTGATGTGATTCTAGGGATTGATTGGTTAACTACTCATCATGCAAAAATTGATTGTTTTTGTAAGGTTGTTAGCTTTCATATTCCTAACCAACCTATTGTGCGAATTCAAGTAACCAAACAATTAAAATCAATCATTTTCATCTCAAGCCATAAAGCTATTCGTTTATTGAAAAACGGATGTCAAACTTTCTTAGCTCATGTCACGGATCTAAACAAAAATACGTCAATTTTGAATGATATTTCTATTGTTAATAAATTTCCTGACGTATTCCCTGAATAACTTCCTGGCCTACCCCTAGAGCATGAAATTGAATTTTGTATTGACCCCAGTACAAAACCCATTTCTAAAACCCTCAAATATTTTCTTCACCTAAAACAAACGTGTAATGTGCCAAAGACGTTAGCTCGAGCTGTTGAAGATTATGATCGTACCATTCAATATCATCGTGGGAAAAGCGAACGTGGTAGCTGATGCGTTGAGTAGAAGATCGTATGCGTTTACGAGTGTGATGTCGTTAACATAAAATCCCATTTCGTATAACTTATAAATGATGAAGATAGAGTTAAAGACTCTAGAAAACCACGTAAAGATAACGAATATATAATTAGAACCGAATTTAGTCGATAAAGTTAAAGCCACTCAAGCTACAGACCTGGAGATGATGAACATGAAAAAGAAGGTTCAAGAGGGCGTTATTCTAGAAGCAAGAGTCGATGAAGAGAGGAAATCCCAACCCTCGATTTTATTGGCCCATTTGAAATCCTCGATCGAGTAGGAACTGTGTCTTATAGACTCGTTTTACCGCCAAATATGTCGTGTGTTCAAAATGTTTGTCGTGTACCGATGTTACGTAAATATGTGGACGACCCGAACCACATTATTGATTCAGAGCCGAACAAGATAGCGAAAGATTTAACGTATGAGGAAATATCTGTTAAAATCTTGGATAAGAAGGATCGTATTCAACACTCAAAGGTTATACCTCAAAAGTTAGAATCTGAAAGGAAGTCAAGGTATCCTCATCTCTTCGGCATACCAGGTACGTACATAAATTTCGAGGGCGAAATTTCATAAGGAGGGGAGATTGTGAGACCCCAAATTTTATGAATAAAGATTTAAATTTCTCGAAATATTTTTTTTAATATTATGGTGTGGATTTGATATAATGTTATAGTTGTGGGTAATATTTATAAATTTTATAAAGTACGCAAGTTGTTATATAATATTCGATTGGTCGGGGAATATTCATTTTAGCAGAGAATATTCGTACAATGGAACAATCATTGGTGGACCCCGCAACAGAATTATTGTCGGATTGAGAAAATGACAAAAATATTTTATGAAAATAATCTGGCGGAAGTTTTACCATTAACTGTTGAAACACCCGGTGTTAAAAATACGAGAATACGTGTGGTTGCATAAGAGCTTTACCAGTATTGATTATTGATGCTTACGTGAAAAGTCACTCAATTTTGTTCAATTATTGCTTCAAAGAATTGTTTCATCAGTATCTCACGTTAATTGATTCAATTATTGTCGATATTTTATATATTATTAAATCAATAATTGAGATGACTGAGTTATTAATATTATTATTTGCAATATTAACGATGTCTAGAAGTTCTGCTAAGGAGAGTTTTGGTCACCTAATTGGGCGTCAATAGGGAGAAATCCTTATTGGAAAGCCCCCTCTTTCCTGGGAACGACATGGTCGATTAATATTGTGAATTATAATAATGACGATAAATGTTGTTAAATATATTCAGGTGTCTTTTTATGAAGTCACAGAAGTTTATATATATATATTCTGTTTTATTAGTATTATTAATGTGAGACCCCAGATTTTATCAATAATGATTTAAATTTTTGTCGAAATAATTTTTTAATATTATGGTGTGAATTTAAGATAATATTATAGTTGTGGGTAGTATTTATAAATTTTACAAAGTATGCAAGTGGTTATATTATATTCAATTGGTGGGGAATATTAGGTTTAGCGGGGAATATTCGTACAACTAGCTCAATCATTGGTGGACCCCTAATGTAATTATTTTCGGATTGAGAAAACGACAAAAATATTTTATTGAAATAACGACGGAAGTTTTACCGTTGATCTTGTTGAACTACTCGGTAGTAAAAGTATAGTAATGTCGTGTGGTGGTTGCATAGTAGCACCGGTATTGATTATTGATGCTTATGTGAGAAGTCACTCGGTTTGATTCCATTATTGTCGATTAATAATATGAATTATATATAGCGATAATGACGTTTTGTTTTATTCAGTATTATTAACGTAATAAAAAGCGAAACATCTTTTTATATAAAAATGAATACTTTATTAAAGTTATTCTATAAATAGAATATATTATATTTTATTATGCATAGTGTTGCATAGTGTTTTTGCATAGTGTTGCATAGTGTTTGCATAGTAAAATATTTTTATATAAATAGAATATATTATATTTTATTTAAAAGATTTTGCTTTAAATATGGACCGTCGATTAAAGTAAATCAATCTGGATGGATTCATGGATTAATTACTATGCATTCTATTTTCCTATAAATAGAAGCTCATTCCTTCATTATTTTCTTATTTAATTCAACTTTGAAACTCAGAGAGAGAAATTATAGAGAGAAGCTATAGAGAGAAAATCTATAGAGAGAGAAAGAAGAAGAGTATTCTCGCTACTTCACTTTCGCCAATATTCAGGTTCTTCTAAGGTAGGGAATATTATTTGTTGTGCCGTAAGGGGTGTTATTCTTTCTTATTCATAAAGAGAACTTGTTATTCCATTCATTATTATTACATTGGAATAACTTTGTAAAAGTGGTATACCTTATACATAACATGTATATGCGTCATACCCTATACTTGGTGAAATCCTTATGTTATTCCATTTTATTTATTACATTGGAATAACTTTGATATGTGAATCCCCTATACTTGGTGATCTTCTTACATTATTCCATTCTTTATTATTACATTTGGAATATCCATGCATGTGTTTTACACGGACACGGTTCCATTGTTTATTATTCCGCATTTATTATTACATTTGGAATATCACCATGCGTGTGTTTTACAACAGGACGTGGTTCCATTGTTTATTATTCAAAGCATTTATTATTACTGTTGGATCATCTTGCTTGATTGTGAATTTCACGACTCGGTCCGTTATTATTATTCTATTGGAATAACGTCTATATCTAAATACCGCATGCGTGGTGATTTCTTTTGTTATTCCATTCTTTATTATACCCGGTTGGTTAAAACTTTGACTTCTATACTCCATGAAATTAGTAGAATATCCTTGATATTTGCGTTTCATCCGATATCTTTTCATGGAAATATTCTTCCCGATCATTCTTGAATTTTACTCTACAAAACAGTATCATGTTGACAATTTGGACGTTAATAATTCCTGGATTAAATAATTCTTGAACTTGTTTTATTGAATTATTATGTCATTGTCATCATCCTCATGTTATATTATGTTATCTTTGGCTTACGTGCATAGATGAACTTAGTATGATTATGACCAAGGATCATTCGGTATAATCATGGCATGTTATAAATGATGTGACAAAAGTCCTCAGTGGCCTGTAATGCAGTGATGGATAGTTTTTGGTATGATTATGACGGGGGTGATTTGGTATAGTCATGACCATTGATAATTTGATGAAAATCCTTGACCGTGGTACAAGGATGATTAGATGTGGTGGTTTATTTATTGTCGAGTCTCGTGATAAAAATTGATGAAAACCTTTTAAAACCTAAAAGATAGTAGAATTTTATTTTCTACTTGACTCTTTTAATGGATCAGATATTCATTGCATGATTAAACGGTTGTCTATTGTATTTTATCGGTTTAACATTGTTAAAGACTATTGATAATTTATTACGCATTATCTTAGTCATAATATTTCTCATTGGGCTAGTTGAGCTCACCTTTTCTTTCCTTTGTTCTCTTCAGAAATGAGAATATAGCTAGGGCGAGTGGGAAACGCAGTGATGGTCCTGAAGATAGCATTAGTAGTCCTCACTATTTTGTGAAATAGTGTGATAATAATTGTAATGAGGACTCATTTTGAGTTTGTATAATATCTAGTAGACGATATTTGTATTCAAACTCACAGTTTATGTCGTATTGTACACGACAGTTATGTTAGTAAGTTTGTATTTGAATTTATGTACCATGTAAGTGGCGAACCAAGATGGGTGACGTATACCTAATTTTGGGGCGCCACGGTTGGTATCGAGCTTAGGATATGATCCTGGCTAAGATGTGAGAATAGTACTAGGAGGGAGAGGCGGGAATACCTTCGCTAGTATGACCTACCTAAGTTTATTTGGTATTTGATTAGTCGATCGAGTATAGTGATAATATGTTGCATGTCAATTAACCCTTATTTTGTGGCGGTGTTTGAAAATGGCATCCGAGAATGTTGAGAATAACAATGGAGCACAGGAGGTATTGATTCTCCACGGATCAATAATCGGGACAATGTGCAACAGGATGGCGATAATCCTCCCCGTAAACAACAACACCGATCAATCGATTGAACGATGATGACGTTTAAAAGGTTTTTAGAATTCATGCAACAGCGTAAAGCGACTCTGTCCAAAACGTAGGTGGAAACACGGAACTCTCAAGCGGTCACCGCTAAACAATTCAAGGAGCTGGGACCACCGGAGTTTAAGGGAGAGCCAAAACCACTTGGCGGAAGCATGGATAAATGATTACAAGATATTTGATGTCTTGGGATGCTCGAGGAGCAAAAGGTTCCTTTGCCGCCTTTATGTTCTTGCGCGAGAGGCGACATGCTGGGAATCGGTAAAACGTACTCAACCTGCTGTACTGAAGATATCTTGGGAGAAGTTCCAGGAGTTGTTCAACGAAAAATCATTTCCTGAAAGTATTCGCCACATGAAGGAGGTGGAGTTTATAAAGTTGGAACAAAACAATATGACCGTGTCGCAATACGAGGCAAAATTTGCGGAGTTATCACGGTTTGCGTCCCATGGTGGATAATGAAGAGAGAATGGCGCGCGAATGTTTTTAAGATTTGAAAGCGAGAGATACGTCAACATCTTATTTCTCATAAAGCTGTGTTTTTATTCAGATGTTGTAAATAGGGCTCGATTAGTGGAGCGCGATAACGAGTCAACGAACTAAAAAGAGAGCAAAAAGCAAAAATTATAATACCAATGAGAGTAGTCATCAAGCGGTGACAACAAGCGTGGAGGGAATCAATGAGGCGGATATGGTAACCACTTCCGGTGGTAATCGGGGCCAAAATAATAAGAATGGACATTTCAAGAAAAGGAGATTCAACAATGATGGAAAGACGTCAGCACCAGCACCTGTTGTTAAGGAAGGAGAAGGACCACCTATTATATGCTTCAAATGCGAAGGAGAGGGACACATCAGTCCGAACTGCGCCATGCCGTCCAAAGCATGTTATAATTGTGGAAGAGAAGGTCACTTAGCTCGATTTTGTCGTTTACCGAAGACAAATTCAACTAGGATGGAGGCACCAAAGGTCGTCCCTGCACAAACCAAAGCCGAGAGTTTAAGAGAGAGCGTTTTTTTCTCGTGACGAGGAAACCGAATAAAATTATCACGGGTAAGTTAATCATAAGCTCATGCGAAGTCTATACCGTGTTAGATACCGGTTCTACCCACTTTTATTTCACCTAGTTGTGTTCAACGTTTGAATTTGACTCAAGAAGTTAAACTTTTACTTATTGGTTGAAACTTCGTTAGTAGGAGCCTTCGTTATCGCTACTATTTTTAAATCTTGTTTAATTCAAATAAACATTTTCACGTTATTGTCGATCTTATCTTTTGAAAATATTTGCCTTTGATGTGATTTTCGTAATCAATTGGTTAGCTACTCATCATGCTTTTCGTAAGGTTGTTAGCTTTTATATTTATAACAACCTGTTATATCTAATTCAAAGTAACCAAACCCTAAAGTTAATCATTGTCATATCAAGCCATAAGTAAAGAGCCCCGAACCTTTCGTTGTTGACTTCCTTGTGTGGAATGCACCAAGCGGACTTTCTTCAGAGGCAACATCGTGAATGAAGATGGCAAGTTTATAGGTATCATTGTGAGGTGCTATCTAGGTTAAGGGATAGAAGTCACAGTTGGTATCAATGTGATGTACTATCCAAGTCTTGGATGAGAGTCACAGTTTTGAATGATATTTCTATTATTAATAAATTTCCTGGCGTATTCTTGAAGACTTCTTAGCCTACTTAGAGCGTGAAATCGAATTTTGTATTGACCCCAGTACAAAACCCATTTCTTAAACCCTCAAATATTTCTTCAACTAAAAGGATGCATTTACGTGGATTATGATGAAAGTCATAATAAAAGCATTGGACTAATGAAAATCATGGGTATACGTGGTATTAGTAAGTGTTATAATGAGTTATGTTGGTTAGTATGTGAAAACATGAAAGTTTCTTAGAAATCACAAAGAGTTGAAAATCAGATTTTGGTGAAAAACGTAACATGAAATTCAATTGACCATATCTCCTATTATATTTTGAATTTTTGAATGTGGTCAAGTCCTAGAGTTAGATCTATGAGTTACCTAACTAATCCAAGTGGAATTACTGGAAAAGGTATTGTAGATTTTTGTGTGGACTGATTTTAGGAAAGGAGTGCAAAGCTGCAAAACCAAGAAAAAAGTCGCCGCCATGATTTTAGAGGGGCTGTTTGACCACTTAAATTATGAGAAAAATTCTGGCCTTTTGGGACATGAAGGTATATGGTATAAAGTACCTCCTTTCCAAAAATGAGCTCATTCGACTTAAAATGAGCAAGTTATGACTATTTCAATATTTAGGTTTTTTCGATTTAAAACGCTATAACCGAGGAGTTCTATAACTCTTCATGACCATGAAATTTAAACCGGAGGCTCACGTTAACATGTGTAAGGTCCTGCCAAGATTTGGGAATTTTTGGAGTTAAACTTGAGGTAGCTAATTTCTTAAGGAATTAATTAGAAATTGATTTTGAAAAATAGTAAATGAATTTTAAAAAATTACGAGAAAAATATATTTTCATTATGGGACTATATTATGCTAAATCCCGTAAAAGAAATATTTTTGGGACTGATTTGGTATTTTTCATGAAAATAGTTTAGTTACAAACATATGAGTTAAATATGTTATGTGAAGTAACAAAGTTGAAAATAGAATTTTATGGCTAGAGAATCCTATATAGTAGTATATGCATATTTTTTGATGAGGATTTGATAATTGGTGATGATATCTTATGAGTATGGTATTTTGAATGATTAAATGCATTATATGGTAAAGCGTAAACAATTGAGATAAATTGTTTATAAATTTAAGAAGTGATTAAAATATTGTTGTAATATTAATGATATTAGATTATGAGATTATTAAGTGATTGATAACATGGGGATATTCTTGAATCGGATAAATTATATTATAAATGTTTAATATTTATCCTTTATCTCATTTGATTGATTCTTTATATCATTATCCTCATGTTTATATTATGTTGAAAGTCAAATACGTAGTAGTAGTGCATGGATATTTGTGGTCGTGATACTAATGAATACACGATTATCTTTAGTAGTAGTGCATGGATAATTTGTGGTCGTGATACTAATGAATACACAATTATCTTTGGCCGTAGTGCATGGATAATTTGTGGTCGTGATACTAATGAATACACGATTATCTTTCGGTAGTAGTGCATGGATAATTTGTGGTCGTGATACTAATGAATACACGATTATCTTTGGTCAGTAGTGCATGGATAATTCGTGATCGTGATACTAATGAATATCCTTGGCACGTAGTGCGGTGGATGATTCGATGATATGAATTAATTATTGAAATGAGTCTCAAAGAATGAAATATTAATTCACGGATGTGGTAAAGTCATCTTTGGTCGTAGTGCATTGATAGACTTGGTATGATTATGACCAAGGATTATTCGGTATAATCATGATCAGATTGAAAACACGAATATCCTTGGCCATTGGTGCATGGATAATTCGTGGTCGTGATACTATTAAGTCGCGTCTCAAAGATTATTGGTTTTATAAATTGTATATCTTTGGCACGTAGTAAAAAAGATGAATTGATATCTTTAAATGGGATTGCGAAGATGAATTTAATATTTTTTTTTACGATAAAGGTATTCAAGGTATCCTCACCTCTTATCATACAGTATCGCACCTAATTTCGAGGGCTTAAATTCCATAAGGAGTGGAGATTGTGAGACCCGTGATTTTATCAATAATGATTTAAATTTTTGTCGAAATAATTTTTAATATTATGGTGTGAATTTAAGATAATATTATAGTTGTGGGTAGTATTTATAAATTTTGCAAAGTATGCAAGTGGTTATATTATATTCGATTGGTGGGAATATTCAGGTTTAGCGAGGAATATTCGACAACTACTCAATCATTGTTGGACCTCTTAATAATGTAAATTATTGGTTTGATCGAGAAAACGACAAAAATATTTTATTGAAATAACGGCGGAAGTTTTACTGGGTTGATCTTGTTGAACTACTCGGTAGTAAAAAACGAAGAATACGTGTGGTTGCATATAGTAGCACACTGCAGTATTGATTATTGATGCTTATGTGAGAAGTCACTCGGTTTGATTCCATTATTGTCGATTAATAATATGAATTATTATAGCGATAATGACGCGTTTTGTTTTATTCAGTATTATTAACGTAATAAAACGTAAACATCTTTTATATAAAATGCAGAATACTTTATTAAAGTTATTCTATAAATAGAATATATTATATTTTATTATGCATAGTGTTGCATAGTGTTTTGCATAGTGTTGCATAGTGTTTGCATAGTAAAATATTTTTATATAAATAGAATATATTATATTTTATTTAAAAGATTTGCTTTTAAATATGGACCGTCAGATTAAAGTAAATCAATCTGGACCGTTCATGGATTAATTACTATGCATTCTATTTTCCTATAAATAGAAGCTCATTCCTTCATTATTTTCTTACGAATTCACTGAAACTCTAGAGAGAGAAATTATAGAGAGAAGCTATAGAGAGAAAATCTATAGAGAGAAAGAAGAAGAGTATTTTGCTACTTCACTTTGCCAATATTCAGTTCTTCTAAGGTAGGGAATATTATTTGTTGTACCCGTAAGGGGTGTTATTCTTTCTTATTCATGAAGAGAACTTCTGTTATTCCATTCATTATTATTCTGTTGGAATAACCTGTAAAAGTGGTATACCCTATACATAACCTGTATATGCGGCATACCCTATACTTGGTGAAATCCTTATGTTATTCCATTCTTATTTATTCTGTTGGAATAACTTTGATCATGTGAATCCCCTATACTTGGTGATCTTTTTCTGTTATTCCATTCTTTAGTATTCTGTTGGAATATCCTATCTGTGTGTTTTACACCGGACGTGGTTCCATTGTTTATTATTCAGCATTTATTATTCTGTTGGATCATCCTGTCGGTGTGAATTTTGCCTAACCTGGTTCTGTTATTATTATTCTATTGGAATAACCTGTCTATGCGAAGTACCGCATGCATGGTGATTTCTTTTGTTATTCCATTCTTTATTATACCCAGTTGGTTAAAACTTTGACTTCTCTACTCCATGAAATTAGTAGAATATCCTTGATATTTGCGTTTCATCCAAAGATCTTTTCATGGAAATATTCTTCCGATCATTCTTGAATTTTACTCTACAAAACAAGATCATGTCGACAATTTGGACGTTAATAATTCTCGGATTAAATAATTCTTGAACTTGTTTTATTGAATTATTATGTCATTGTCATCATCCTCATGTTATATTATGTTATCTTTGGCTTACGTGCATAGATGAACTTAGTATGATTATGACTAGGGATCATTCGGTATAATCATGGCTTGTTATAAATGATGTGACAAAAGTCCTCAGTGGCCTGTAATACAGTGATGGATAGTTTTTGGTATGATTATGACTAGGGGTGATTTGGTATAGTCATGACCATTGATAATTTGATGAAAATCCTTGACCGTGGTACAAGGATGATTAGATGTGGTGGTTTATTTATTGTCGAGTCTCAAATGATAAAAATTGATGAAAACCTTTTAAAACCTAAAAGATAGTAGACTTTATTTTCTACTTGACTCTTTTAATGGATTACATATTCCGCTGCAGTTAAACTGGTTGTCTATTGTATTTTATCAGTTTAACATTGTTAAAGACTATTGATAATTTATTCGCATTATCTTAGTCATAATATTTCTTCTCGAGCTAGTTGAGCTCACCCTTTCTTTCACTTTTTTCTCGTGAAATGAGAATATAGTTTGGGATGAGTGGGGAAGCAGTGATGGTCGAAGATAGCATTAGTAGTCCTCACTATTCGTGAAATAGTGTGATAATAATTGTAATGAGGACTCCTTTTGAATTTGTATAATATCTAGTAGAGCGATATTTGTATTTAAACTCATGCTTTATGTCGTATTGTATACTTACGCGATTATGTTAGTAAGTTTGTATTTGAATTTATGTACCATGTAAGTGGCGACCCAAGATGGGTGACGTATACCTAATTTTGGGGGCGTCACAATTAATGTAATAAAACAGAAAAGGTTTTTATATAAAACATAATACTTTTATAAAGTTATTTGTTTTATTAGACTATAAATAGAATATATTATATTCTATTATGCATAGTATTTTGCATAGTAAAATCTTTTTATATAAAACAGAATACTTTTATAAAGTTATTTATTTTATTAGACTATAAATAGAATATATTATATTTTATTATGCATAGTGCCTGCATAGTATTTGCATAGTAAAATCTTTTTATATAAAACAGAATACTTTTATAAAGTTATTCGTTTTATTAAATTATAAATAGAATATATTATATTTTATTTAAAAGATTTTGTTTTATTAGAATATTTTATTAATACTGCATAGTAAATCAATATGGACCGTCCGTTTAAAAGTAAATCAATTTGGACCGTTCATTAATTAGTTACTATTCAGTCCATTCTCCTATAAATAGAAGCTCATTCCTTCATTATTTCTTACGAATTCACTGAAACTCTAGAGAGAGAAACTATAGAGAGAAAGAAAAAAAAAGTATTCTACTACTTCACTACTCCTATATCCAGTTTCTTCTAAGGTAAGGGGTATTATTTCTTTCGTATTTATGAAGAGAACTTCTGTTATTCCATTCTTTATTATTCTGTTGGAATAACTTGTATACGCGGGCTACCATATACTTGGTGAAATTATTCTGTTATTCTATTCTTTATTATTATATTGGAATAACCTGTCTATGTGAAGTACTGCATACATGGTGAAATTCTTCAGTTATTCCATTCTTTATCATTATGTTGGAATAATCTGTCTATTCGAAGTACCGCATACATGGTGAAATTCTTCTGTTATTCCATTCTTTATTATTCTGTTAGAACATCTTGTCTGTACATTTACGCATGACCTAGTTCCATTATTTATTATTCTGTTGGAATATCCTATCTGTGCGTTTACGCATGACCTGGTTCCATTATTTATTATTCTGTTGGAATATCTTGTCTGTGCGTTTACGCATGACCTAGTTTCATTATTTATTATTCTATTGGAATAACCTGTCTGTGCGGTCTATCGCATGCCTGGTGATTTCTTTTGTTATTCCATTCTTTATTATACTCAGTTGGTTAAAGTTTTGACTTCTATACTCCATGAAATTAGTGGAATATCCTTGATATTTGTGCTTCATTCAGTATCTTTTCATGGAAATATTCTTCTGAGCATTCTTGAATTTTACTCTACAAAGAAGTATCATGTTGACAATTTGGACGTTATTAGTTCCTGGATAAATTAATTCTTGAACTTGTTTTATTGAATTCTTATATCATTGTCATCATCCTCATGTTTATATTATGTTGAAAGTCATCTGTGGCCTATAGTGCATAGATGGACTTGGTATGATTATGACCAGAGATTAATCGGTATAATCATGTCCGTAATGTTACAAATGATGTGGTAAAAGTCCTCATTGGCCCGTAGTGCATTGATGGACAGTTGTCTGCATGATCATGACCATTGATGAATACACGAATATCCTTGGCCCGTAGTGTATGGATAATTTGTGGTTGTGATACTAATGAATACCATTGGCCGTAGTGTAGGGATGATGTGGATTATTTATTAAGCTGAGTTCTAGAGATAAAAGTGATGAAAAACCTTTTAAATCATAAAAAGATAGTAGATTTTATTCTTTACTTGACTCTTTTAATGGATTGCTTGTTCCGCTGCAGTTAAACTTGATGTTTGTTATATTGTATCAGTTTAACACTGTTGAAGGCTAATGATAATTTATTCTGCATTATCTTAGTCATAATATTTCTTCTTTGGGCTAGTTGAGCTCACCTTTTACTTTCATTGTTCTCTTCAGAAATGAGAACGTGGCGAGAACTAGTCGGAGAAGCGGAGTGACGGTCCAGATGATAGCATTAGTAGTCCTCACTATTCTATGAAATAGTGTGATAATAAATGTATTGAGGACTTATTTTGAGTTTGAATACTGTCTAGAAGACAATATTTGTATTAAAACTCACAGCTCATGATGTATACTTAAGATTGTATTTATATTTTATACATGTATCTGACAACTCAGAATAGGTGATGTATTCCTATTTTGGGGGCGTCATAGTGTGGTTCCTCCACCAGGAGGCTATCCTGTCGGTGTTTGATTACTGGACTCGTAGGAAGACTAATTCCAACGAGGCTCAGGAAAGGCACCACCCAGATTCGCTCTAGTTGAAAGACGGGATTAACTTCCCATTAAGTAAATTGCGATGATCTGGGAACCTTCATGCAAAAAAGCTGCGAGAGTAACCTAAGATAGGTCAACCTCTGATAATCCAAATGTGGAGGAAAGTCTCTTCATGCTTTTCATTTTTAATTACTTGTAAAAGCATTTAGTTGTAATTTCATTCCATGATCATTTATATGTAATGGAAATATGAAGAATATATGCGCATGCATGACATATTATCAATTAACAACCGTTTTTTGCAGGACCATATTCCTAAAACGGACACGTTTTGATAACATTTGCATTATCTCTAAGACTAAACTACATAAGTCTTTCGTAGGGAAGCAATTGGGCATGTTACCCGCTCAAAATCCAAAAGGGCCACGAGCCTACAGCCAATCATGTCTTCTTCTGATCAGTCTAATCCTGTTTCCTGAGAAGAATTTGACGTATTGAGTAAACAAATCACAGACTTGGTTGTTCTTCTGAAAGAACAGCATCAATCTACTCAGGGTACAAAGATACCTACACATATAGAATCCTCTACACAAGGGGGAGCCCAAGGTTTGGAAAAAACAACTCCAGAACCTCAGTTGGATACGACCAACAAAGACCCTGAAAACACCCATCTCAAAGGAGATCCAGACACCGGTGACATCAGGAAGAAGGTCCTCCAAATGGAGGAAACTATCTGTGTTCTCAAAAGGAAAGGATTGGAACACATGGAAGTGTTTTAAATGCTGACCTTTGCATATTCCCTAGTGTTCATTATCCAGAGAAGTTCAAAACCCCTGATTTTGAAAAATATGACTGATTAGGGGATCCTTTCACACATTTAAAAGTGTTCATTGGAAAACTTGGATCTTATGCGGAAGATGAGAAGCTCAGAATGCAGCTATTCTAGAAGAGTCTAACTGGAGAAGCCCATTCGTGGTATACCAGATTAGACAATTCAAAGATCCATAGTTGGGAAGAACTAGTTCACGCCTTCCTCACTCAATATATTTTTTAATTTCAGATGGCTCCTGACCGGTACCAAATTACCAAGGTCAAGAAACAGTCTAATGAGTCTTTTAGAGAGTATGCTCAAAGGTGGAGGCGCCTGGCTGCTCAAGTTATTCCTTCCATGACAGAATCAGAAATGGTCATGACTTTCATAGATGTATAGGAAGCTCCTTTCTATGAAAGAGTTCTAGCTGGTATTGGCAAACCATTCTCTGAAATGATCAAACACGGAGAAATGGCTAAGATGGGATTGAAGTCCGGTAAGATTCAAGACCTATCCGCTCTCAAAGCAGTTGCTGAGCACATCCAGTCCGGATCTTATGGAAACAACCCCTTGAGGGTCCATCAAAAGAAAGAGGAGGATGTTTCCTTGATAATACAAGGTCAAAAAGGTAGTCAGAGCATGCCTATACATAGGAGAAACTACTCCCCTTTCCAAGCACAGTCTTCAAACCCTCCATTGCCTAAACGTGGAGAAGTAAAGCGCCTCGAACGTTCACACCCTTAGGGGACTCGCTCGAGAATATTCTTGTTCTTCTGACCACTCAGAAGAAAATCACACGTCTTCTTCCACCAGCCAACCCTAATGGGAAGGGTTTTGATGCTACTCGAAAATGTGCATATCATGACGGGGCACCTGGACATGATACTCAAGATTGTTGGGCCTTGAAACACAAGATCCAAGACTTGATAGACAATGGTGAGATTGTAGTTACTAAACCAGATCAGCCTCATGTGCAAGACAACCCCCTTCCTCAACACAAAGAAGAAGAGGTCGACATGATCAGTTGGAGCACTGGGCAAAATTTCAGTTTTAATGGCGAGCCATCTCAGACCATCAAAGACGGTGTTGATAGATGGGATTATACAAAGTTCCAGTTTACTATGGAACAAAAAATGAAAGATCTTTGCAAACAAATTGAGCAATTGGCAGAACTGGTGACCCATCAGCATCAAGTCACGCGCCAATTAATCAGGTAGGAGCATGCTTATCTCTTTCTATTTGTTATAAATGCTCCTCCCTCACCTTCAGAAATCGAAGCTACGGAGGATAAGGTTGCAAAGCAAGCAAATGCTAAATCCCATCGGGATTTTGCCAATCAGAGGGAGTTCACCTATCTAGGCCAACCTATGGAGGAATTATTTCAAATGCTGATCAATGAAGGAAGAATTACATCCCTTCTGCCTCCAATTAATCCCCGTGCAGGACGGTTTAACCCTGATGTAGTGTGTCAGTATCATTAATATTCTCGCGGCCACAACACAGATGAATGTTGGGCACTCCGCCATCTCATTCAAAATCTCATTGACAACGATGTTCTGCAGCTAGCAGATGATAACACTGTGCAACTGGAAACTGGGATTACATGGAAGGGATCAGTAGCAGTTATATCCGACGAGGATGATGAGACTATTAAAGCATTTCCCATTCAAGCAATTCAACTCAAAGGAGCTGACAATCCTTTGAAAGTGGTCGCACCCGAGCCAATTTCTTTACATTGCAGACCACAATATCCTGTTGTCAGCTTACATAATGTTCCATGGAATTATGGAAAAGTTGAAGGATCCACATCTCATACTACTGCTATAGTGTCGAAGGATAATCCACTGTATATTCCTCAAAGGGTTATTAAGCCTACCCTCAAAGCAAAGGGGAAGATTCCAATGGAGAGAATTGAAAAATTTCTCCGCACTATGGGCCATAATGAAGCCAAGGTGGTTCTAAGCTTAAGAGAAGCTCCACATCAGATATTAATTCTGAACTTGGTTTTCTCTTCTGAAGATCATCGAAAGATTTTACTCAAGGTTTTGGAAGAAGCCTACTTACCGAAATCAGTGGATGTGGAAAAATTTCAACATATGGTTGATCACATTTTTAACAACAATGTGATATCCTTCACTGATGATGATATACCTCCCGAAGGGACCGGTCATTGCAAGCCACTGCACATCGCAGTTTTATCCTCCGGATACATGTTAGCTGGAGTTTTGATAGATGGAGGTTCATCTCTGAATATTTGTCCTTATGCCACCTTGGTGAAGATGAATGTCAATCTCAAGCGGATCCAAAGCAGCCATACGGTGATCAAAGCTTTCGATGGATCCCGGCGAAATTCCGTCGGAAAGATTGAGCTGCCAAATGAGATTGGTCCAAATACATTCAATGTATCTTTCCATGTCCTCAAGATAGACTCAGGATACAACCTGCTCTTGGGGAGACCATGGATACACATGGCTGGAGTCGTTCCCTCCACATTACATCAACAAATCAAGTACATTATCAACAATAGTCAAGTCACTGTCAATGCTGAGCTGGAATGTCCTGAACAAGGAGATCTGCCAATCATCAGTTTTAACTCTGAAGTTGAGCTAGCCAGTTTTCATACTTTGGATGTGAGTAACACTCAATATCATCCTATTGGAGCACCACTTCCCGTACCCAAAATTTCTGCCGAGGTTATGTCGGCCACTCAAGAGATGATGTCATTGGGTCATCAGCTTGGACAAGGGCTTGGTAAATATCAGCAGGGTATTAAGCACCCTATTCAAGTGTCCAGTCAAACTGGGACAGCCAGACTAGGCTATTCTGCCAGTTCCAGTCATAGGAATCCGCATAAGCACAGGCCGGTTCCTCAAACTTCCGCCACACGGCGATTTATTCCATCTGCACCGCATGAGCTGATATAGTCTCCAGTGAAGGTGTCAGCCCATGTTGTGTCTATGCTTTTTCCCAAGCCAGTACCATTCAAAGCGAAAGAGGTGCTGATTCTCGATCCCGAAGTGGAAGAAAGGGAGCGGAAACGCAAACATGACATCTCTTTGATGATGTCCGGCATACGCGTCATTGTTCATGACGAACATACAAACCGATATACCCCAGACGATGATTGCCCAGATATCATGGTTATCATTTGGGAGAAGGTGGGCAATGACAACCCCTCTATCATTGCAGTCCATCAGGACTTTGCCCTCGACAATTGGAGCAGCACTCCATGCATTGGTCGACGAGGGTAAAACGGGCAGAAAATCCCTCTGCCCTGTAGATAACATTAATTGCTTACTTTTCTATACAGTATTAGCAGTTATTTTATCAGTACATGCTAACACTTTGTATGATTAAACGGTTTCATATATTAAGTGAAAGCATCTTTTGATTTAAGGACTCTGAATTTAGATGTGCATGTACTTGTTGGTGATGTGCCTTCTCTCCACAAGGGTTGTAACTTTGATGCAAAGTTGAACTCAGACTTGATGGAAATACAAGAGGACATTGAGACACCTTAGGAGATTAAGGAATGGGTCGCAGACAAACCTAAACCCAACCTTGACCAAACCACTTCTTTCAATCTTGGAACCTTAGAAAACCCTAAGCTAATCCAGATTGGTTAAGACCTCACTCTAAACCAACGAAATAACATGGTTGTGCTATTAACCTAATTCCAGGATGTGTTTGCATGGTCTCATGAAGACATGGTGAGTTTGTCCACTGACATTATTCTTCATCGCCTTCCCATTAAAGAAGGATTCAAGCCAGTTAGGCAGAAGCTCAGGCGATTAAAACCTGAGTGGAGTTTAAAAGTCAAAGAAGAAATTGTGAAACAATTTCAAGCTGGCATCCGGAGTGGATATCCAACATTGTTCCCGTGCCTAAACCTAGAGGAAAGGTGCGAGTTTGTGTGGATTATCGGGATTTGAACAAAGCTTGCCTGAAAGATAGCTTTCCCGTGCCCTTTATCCACATTCTCATCGACAAGATCGCTTCAATATACGGCATGTACTCCTTTGCGGATTGCTTCACGGGGTACCATCAAATTATGGTTGCTGAGGAAGACCGTGAGAAAACTGCTTTCATCACGCCTTGGGGAACCTTTTGCTACAGATGGTTGTCATTCGGCCTCATCAATTCTGGGGCAACCTACCAGCGAGCTATGATGGCTATTTTCCACGATTTAATTCATAAAGAGATAGAGATCTACATGGATGACATCATTGTCAAGCCCCGAAAGGAGGAAGACCACCTAGACCATCTCAGAAAGTTGTTCAGCAAGTTGCGTAAGTACAACTTGGAGTTGAATCCAGCTAAATGCGCCTTTGGTGTCAAATCGGGCAAGTTGCTAGGTTTCCTAGTCAGCCAAAAAGGGATTGAACTGGATCTTACCAAAATCCAGGCCATCAAGGAAATGCCCATTCCTCAAACAGAGAAGGAAATACGGGGATTTTTGGGAAGAATCAACTTCATTATCAGGTTTATCTCTCAACTCACAGCAACCTGTGAGCCCATCTTCAAGTTGTTAAGGAAGAAATCCTCCATGAAATGGAATGATGAGTGCCAAAAGGCCTTCCTTACCATTAAAGAGCAGTTGGTTAATGCTCCTATTTTGGTACCTCCCAGGGATGATGTTCCCCTATTTATGTACCTGTCCATTAATGACAATTCCATGGACTGCATGCTGGGGCAAAAAGATGATAGAGGCCAAGAACGAGCTATCTATTACCTCAGTAAAAGATTTAGCACCAGTGAACACAAGTACACTCTCATTGAGAAGATTTGTTGTGCTTTGGCATGGGCTTCCATGAGATTACATCATTATCTCCATGGTCACACAACCTATCTTATATCCCATGTGGATCCTCTCAAATATGTGTTCAGTAAGCCCATACTGAATTGTCGACTGTCCAGATGGCAGTTGATCCTACAGTAATTTGACATCGTATATGTGACACAAAAATCTGTCGAAGGTCAAGGAATTGCGGATCAACTGGCCGCCGCACCTGCAGGGGACTACAAACCCTTAGAAACATACTTCCCCGATGAAGGGTAATGACGATTCAAAGAACACCATCAAGACGATGATGCATGCCACACATGAAAATTGTATTTTGATGGAGATGTTAATGCGTAAGGCTCTAAAGTCGAGCAAGTTCTAATATCCCAGACGGGGAGCAGAGATCCGTCATGGCCAAATTGCAGTTTGTTAGCACCAACAACACAAACCGAGTATGAAGGTCTATATCATGGGGCTAAAACTTTCCCGCTCAATGGGCATCGTGCGTTAATCTGCCTTTGGGGATTTCGAATTGGTAATCAAACAATCCACGGAATCCTACAAACCAAAGAATTACATTTGTTGCCTTACCATCGGCAAGTTTTACAGATGGCTTTGGAGTTCGAAGAAATCTCCTTTCTACACATTCCTCGCAATAGGAATGATTTTGCGGATGCACTAGCAACGTTGGACTCCTTGGTTCACATATCTGACAAGGAAAACATGCCAAGCATCACATTTGCTATGCAAAAGGCCCTAGCTTATGGGAACTACGTTGGAGAAGTATCAGATGAGCTACCTCCCATCCACCACCCTTGGTATCAGCATATCAATGAGTATCTACGAGATAGATCTACACCCATTGAGGCGAGCCTAACTGAGAAGAGGCGGATCCATCGACTTGCTATGAAATTCTACCTGAGCGAAGATGCACTCTACAAGAGAGATGCAGAATTAGGTCTCCTCAGATGTCTATACAAAGACCAAGCTCAGAGGCTCATAGATGAGATCCATGGTGGAGTATGTGGCCCACACATGAGCGGGCCCCTTACTTATCAAGAAAGTTCTCAGAACAGGACATTATTGGCTAACACTCAAAGCTGACTGTGATGATCACGTCAAGAGGTGTTATCAATGCCAAATTCATGGGAATGCTATCCACGCCCCTCTAAGGGAACTCCATAATATGAGTTCGCCATGGCCCTTCTCAATGTGGGGGATGGACGTGATTGGGCCCATCGAGCCCAAAGCCAGTAATGGACATCGATTCATATTCACCATGATCGACTACTTCACCAAGTGGGTAGAAGCAGCCTCCTTCCCCAAGGTTACCAAAGAAGTCATCATTGCTTTCATCAGAAACAATGTCGTCTATCGATATGGACAACCAGAGGTTATTGTGTTAGACAATGCTAAGAACCTCAACAACAAAATGATGGAGGTGTTATGCAGTAAATTCCACATCAAACACCTTAACTCCATCATCTACCGTCCAAAGATGAATGGTGATGTTGAAGCGGCTAATAAAAATATCAAAAAGATCATGCAGAAAATGTCCGCCAACCACAAAGGGTGGCCTAACCTCTTGCCTTTGACTTTATTAGCCTACAGAACTTCTATGCGAACTTCCACTAGGGCAACCCCCTACTCGTTAGCCTATGGGATGGAAGCAATGCTCCCCATAAAAGTGGAAATGGAATCCCTCAGAGTATTGATGGAAGCTCAGTTGGATGAAGACCAATGGGTACAAGACAATTATCACCAATTGTCTTTGATAAACGAAAGGTGAACCGCGACAATCTTCCATGGTCAATTATATCAGCAAAGGATCGCACGATCTTAAAACAAAAAAGTCCGACTACGGCAATTCAAGCAATATGACTTGGTTTTGAAGAAGATCACTGACAACCAAGATCAATCTAAGGGAAAATTCGCTCCTAACTGGGAAGGCCCATTTGTTGTCAAGGAAGTATTGACAGGAAGTGCTCTCAGACTACATGAAGTGGATGGCGGTTAATTTCCACAGCTTATCAACTCGGACACCGTGAAGCGGTACTATGTCTGAAGTTACCATCAAGCAAACATCCTGGTATTGATCATCCAATTACCAGTCATTCTAGTTTTTTAACCCTCTTTTCACAAACTCTTCTGCCCCTCAGGGAAACATACACTTAAACCAGCAGCCTGGTTTCAACATACATTTCAAACCAGCAACCTGGTTTTATCTCACTCGGGACCAGCAACCTTGTTTCACTTTGTTTCAAACCTTCCATACAATTTCGGTTATCCTACACACAAGATTGAACCTTTCACACTTGCAATTTATCCCAAATACGGGATTAAACTTTTCTACACTTGCAGTTTGTCCTGGAAACAGGATCAAACTTTTTCCACATCTGCAGTTAGTCCCCATTATGGGATCAAACTTTCTTCTCCCCGCAAAGATAGCCTCGCGCACGGATTCACACTTCTCTTGGTCATGATTCGCCCCGAGGGGCGAACTACGTCGACCTGATCTCCTCTTCAATAGGAGTACGTAGGCAACCATATTCTATATGGCCCGGTCGCAATAAACAAAAAACAACAAAAACATTTATACCCTTCCTCTACAAAAACAAAAACAACAAAAACATTTTTACACCTATCTGCCTTTCACATTCAGCGTTGAACCTCTTACACCAGGTTCGAACTTCGCAGACTTGATCTCCTCTTCAATAGGAGTACATAGGTAGCCATTTATGGTTCATTCTAACCCCTACCAGAATAAAAATACTTGTCACACGGTACTGGGATCAACCTTCAAACCACCACATTTCATCGGCTTCAGACCAAGGGGATAGAATTACCCAACCTCTCTCCACAAATAGGAGATTCGGTGACCATCTAAGCTATGTTTGTGCCTCAAAGAGCAATACCAATCCATAAAAGATGGAATTAACTAGGCTTCTCACAAATAGAAGTATCATGCACCATCGTCAGGAAAAGGACAATCTCAGAGAGGAAAAGCCACATTCCTCTCCACATTTCCATACAGATACCAGTCCCAAGACACCAAAGATGGTAGGGATTCATACAGATCAATGATCCATTCTGAGAGATCTTGCGGTGGCTCAATGTCCACATATTAAGGATAAGTTCAGAATGCATCAAGATCACAAGGACCTGAAGAAACAAGCAAATATCAAGAAAATATCATGGCACTACTGAAAGGGAAGTAAATCAAAATATATTTCTCTGCCATATATAATACTATTTGATATATACATCTGTGTTGTACATGACAAAATGGCTAAGCTTAGTCTGCAGTGCAGAAAATACAAATCTATCTACTTGATCTCGTGTGTATACGAACTATCGATCTAACATAGCATCCTCTCTCAAGAAGGAGGTAAAGTCGCAAGCTCCCGCCCAAGGGTATCTACACGAGCTAGCAAAACCGAGGCTAAATCGCAAGATGGCCCGATGCTCATCAATGTATGCACTCATATCAAAAAAAAATGCCACCATCTAGGATCTCATGGAGGTACTATCTATAATGGCCACATCCCTAGCAGATAGTATGCATCCCGCTCCATGATCAATGCATCCCCGACATCGATCTAGCCTCATCCTCTCTAACAGAAAGTGGAGTCTCCCATCAAGAGTCACAACATCATCGCGCCCTAGCCCGACCTCTCTCATATAGTCATCGATGTAAGCTCTGCTCCAAATGCTGTGTTAAATACTAAGTAACAGTGGCACTCGGAGTGGAAGAATCCATCACATATGCTAGCAGCCCAGCAGTCAAGTCCCTATCGATGGAAATATCAGCCTCCTCCATAGGCTCCTCCTCGTTGGACTCAATATCCTGCATTGTGGATACCACCACAGGCGATGCAGTCTCTATCTCCATCCATGCTGAATACTCTGCAGAATAACCCGGATGGCTAACGAAAAACTCAGCTAGCTCTCGCTGATCCCAACAGGCATACAACCTGGATATGTCCACTGATGATGAATGGCGAGAAGCAAAACGCTGAATCACCGCCCCCTCATATAGGTGGAAATCCTGAAACTGGTCAAACTGACACATCACGTCCAGTGGGTGGTAGGTGATCATCCCTCTCAAACCTGCTAGAGGTAGATAATCCATGCCCGGAGCATGAGTAATGAGGCTGTAGGGTGAGCTATGCCCTGAACATGGTAATATAGCGAATGAATCTCCAATCCCTGCAAGGAAAGCTGACCAAGATGCAGCATATGTACACTCCGCAGGCTGGAAGGAGTACGACATCGCTATATCATGGGTGAAACAATATCCATGTCGTATGAATGTGCCAATCGGTCCCAAGTGTGATATAAACCACACGTACAGCATGACCAAGCTACCTATGAATACTCCTGTCGGACAAGTGCAACAGTATGTAGCTAACCTCAGTGTCTCTACGATAATCATTGGTATGAAGGTATGACCCTCCCTGAGAGCTCTCACTGCCATAACAACCCCGATGTCCAGCTCGTCCATGTACCGTGGCATGTTGACGTATGACAATACGCACAGCATCAGTACATCCACTCTAGCCAAACGCCACTGATCCTCCTGTGTGGTAAAATCCCAGGAATGTTGTGCATAACTATCTTCAGAGCCAAATCTATCAATTAAAAAATGCTGGGATATCACGTGGCCGGATGTAATCTCGTCCTGTACCACTCTATGCCTCAAGCCGGTGAGGGTCATGAACTGCCTACTCATGTCCCCAATCGCCATCTGCACGCAAGGTCTATCTAGTGGCAGCATCGTTAATCATGCATACTCCTCCAGAGTAAGAGTCAACTCTCGGGTGCCAAACCTAAAACTCTGTTCGTCTTCGGCATCCAAAGGTTTCAAGCATACCGCTTCTATGAAACCTGTGGGAACCTAAAACATTAACAAGGTCATAGTATGCTACAACAAATGATCTACAGTCACCCTGTCTAGTGGTGACATACTATCATACCATGAGGGCATACCAGATGCCACCAAAAATGGTGGGGTATGATCAATACGGCTAACTGTCGAAGAAGACATCTATATGGGCCGTGTCATAAGACCATCCAGGGGTCAATGCTGAATATCTCTGGACATATATATATATATATGCATAACATAATAACATGCATGATATAATAGATGGCAATATGATATAGGGAATGGAAAATGTACATACATTCCTAAGTATATCATCATCTAATACATCTGTGTACAGCTAAAATACAGGGAAATGGGGAAAAGCTACCCAACATCTCAACAAAGGCCTATCAAAGGATATAGCGAGAATGGGGCGAATCTACCCAGCAGCTAACAAAGGCCTATCAAAAGAGATAATGAGAAATATACATCAGAAGAAGTCAATGGTATCGATGTCCACATCGTTGATCCTGTCCACCTAATGTAACTCCTCCTGAGTCACCGGATCTCTATCTCATGGGATGTCGTGCCTATATAAAGGAGGATCTACACCGGTAAAAGCCATATGGGACACCGAGGGGGGCCGCCAGAGCCGAAAGATCAAAAGTATCCGCCTCAAGGATCTCTACCCAAATGTTTGATAAAGAAATGTGCCCTATCCAACCGCCGTCAAATCATCAATCGTGTCACACGAAGCTCTGATCTCTTACACAAAGATAATCAATCCATCATCATCACGGATCTTGGAACCATATCCCCATAAACTATGTGGCGCGAAGTCGAGCTCCAATGGTACGAGGGAACCACCAATGCCGAACATCTCCCCGAGTATAGGGGCCCTCTGATAATGTATAACCGTCAATCCCCAACAATGGGATATTAGTGATGGGTGACTGCGAAACAGGCTAATAACGCCTGGCATGAGGCAAGATCGGCATGCGAATCTCTCCTGTAGTGCTCCTAATAGCACACTCTCCTAAATAGAGCTCCCATCCTCCATCTGTGAAAAGAGGAATCCTGCGGGTGGATATAACATACTTAACTCTAGTCGAGTATCCGTCCTCAAACCCAACACTCAAATGCTCCCCAGAATAGGGAACCCATGTGATGACATCCGCTGTCAACAACTCTAGCTATAGGCGACAATGGGTGAAACCTCAAGCAATGTGGACCTCCGCCAAGATGGAATGATGTCATCTCCATCCTCGTGGATAGGTATCTAAACCTAACACACCCACAGACACAAACATGGAAGCCTCTCATAGGCCCAAAATCGCCAACACAAAGGCAAACACATCCGCCGTCACCAACACTCTTAACCTGTACATGGGAAAAGATAAGAGAAACACTCACCAGCAAAAATGGGTAGAATCCTAATCAAGCCTCGGTCAAACCTTGCGATCTCATGCGCATTCCCCTAAGGAAGTAGGCAAAGGTGTAGGAACCCCAATCATAGTCTCCTATACGGTCCACATGTCGAGTGGCGCTGATCAAAACGAAGGACACCGTAGAAGAGTTATCTGCTATTAAGAAATTTCTAATGATCATCAGAACAATCGCCAAAGAATGTGATCCTCGACTCTCACATCATCCGTATAGGCTCACTCAATAGCCCGATCATAAGATCTACGCCAAAGGACCCAGACGTAACAGCCCGCCTCGAGCGCTCCACCGGAACTCCTAACAAGGATTTGATGGTAGTAGGGGTGATATCCGCCGTGCAAGGCACTAGATCCCCTCCAAACTCCATACCTATGATAAATCATCAATCCATCGGCGTCATCATCACCTCACAGTCCAACAAATGGAGTGACTGAGTTTGGTGAAACCACCTCTCAAACAATGCCCTGAGGTAACCCCAGGGACAACGACAGGGAAGGATGGAATAGAACGTCCGAATCCCCAGCCATGGACAATCTCTATATTCATCATGCAGGGCCTGATATATAGAGTGGATGTTGAACTAGTTCCCTCGAGGCTGTGTAAAGCCGGTAACCTACATCAAATGCAGATCAACATCAAAACCCTTCACTCCTCATCAATAGGAAACAAGGAAGATTAAGATCTAACTTCATACCTCGCTTGCGTACAGGTATACTGAAGGATGCCGACTCAAGTCACCTAGAAGATCTGGGTTCGCCACTTGAATTCCTGGAAACTCCCTACAGGGAACACGTGCAGCAGGAGCATGAACCTCAACCGGTACATCCTCCTCCTCTTCCTCGACATCCGGCACTTCAACCCGGATAGAACGAATCACCGCCTCCACCAAACGATGAGGCTGTCTAACAGAACGGGGTCGAGGTACTTTAGAAGCCCTCCTCCGTATACCGTAAGTGGTCCTGCGGGAACTACTCGATTGATTCGGATCCATAATATCTGGACAACAAGTCTCCAAATTACCTCAGAAAGGGTGTGGTAAATTCTTACCTGGAGCTTTTCAAAATGCATCTTATGACTACATGCATGCTTGCATTATTTTAACATATATCTACAGTAGATTTAAAAAAAAATGCATGACTATCCAATGCCTACATTTTGGAAAATTTTGCCATAGCCCCCTTTGTAAATGGGACTATCCACATGCACATAGGCATGACTAGGTGGCCATTTAGTAGCACACCTACTAACAGTCATATACATCCTACATGCACCACAGTAAAAAAAAATCCGTAAGTGTAATCTAATTACCAGGGTTGTTTTACTTTTCTACCTTTACTCATTTGTCCTCATATAGGATAAGAAATGACAGTAAAAGGTACCAATTTGACTATGTCAAAAGTTAAATTTTTTCACATCATTATGTTCAACATAGTTTAATACTAACATTTACTATGTTGAATATTTTTTATCAAATTATATCAGCATGCATATTCACTACAATGTGTCTAAATGCATTTTATGTGATAAGTCATTTTCCAACGGATAGAAATTGGAAAAGAATACATGCATATGTTACCAGGACAGTGAAGAACGCTTTTACGGTGGTAGAATATGCAGAAAGTTGCTCGAACTCAATAGGACTGAAGAAGAGCTCTCAGATATCCTTCGTCGCGCAGCTTGAAAATAACTTATGAAAGCAACTCATGGGCTTTAGAGATAGATATTGGTCAGCAGTCCACTGCTGTCGTGCGCAGTGTACCGCTGCACTCTTTCGTGGGTCCCACACCTCTGGCTCGCTCTAGTTAGAGTTGCAAAGGAGGTCTTGCAAGCTGAAAAGGCCAAATCATGAATAAAAATGCTACGCGATTGAGCAGAATAGCCTGGAATCTTGGTTTTCATGAGTCAAACTCTGGCTCCACATGTTCCACATTGGTATTCGCCTGCATACAAGGTATACGATACCAGTGGCCTTAACTTTCACAAATCATGCTCGACAATACCTCACAAAGTCCGATGCCGTCAATGAACGTCAGTAATATCCTCGAATGTATATCCCCAACGGGGTTACAACGTAGAATCTACGGCTATGAGATAATGATTTTATATCCCCACGGGGTTACAAACGCGTAATCTATGATGCTACGAGATAATGAAGTATCCCCACGGGGTCACAACGCCGGTTAGTTAAATTAAAGACGATCCTCGAGGGGTTACAACGCCAAAGTCACATAACCGAAGGATATATCACGGGGCCACAACGCAACATTTTCAAACATCCACGCGTTTCTTCCCAACAATGGGTATAATGCAATGCAACCATTGATACACAAATCAATGAAGGTCAACAAATTTCGACGATGATACACCCCAACAGGATCTATCCAATGATGATATACACACATCGCTGAAGGTCAGCAATATTCGATAAATACATATTATTGGCAGTAACTCCGACAGGATGATGGGATATGTTATACACATCCTCAAACAGACAAATCTTTCTCCCCAAAAATCTCTTTCACACAAGAGGCACCTCTATAGAGTAGAAGTCTGTGTCTAGGATTCACGACTTTGGTGATAGCCCCAACGTCAACATCCTTGAAGACTTGGATCGCATGTCCAAGACATCGGTGATTGTCATCCCAACAGGATTAACTGACAATCATGCATCATATATTTGCATCATGTTGCTGCACATAACATCATATTTATCTGTTGCATTTCAAGTGTCTAGGATTCTTTATCCTATCCATGCCTTGCATTGCATGAATATGATAAAGAGGGGCATCTGTAGACACTCAAAATTTTCTGCACAACTGTTATTAACATTACAGGAGGGCAAAATCGTCTTTCAGAGATAACCCTGGAAGACAGCTCACATCCATTTTGGATGCTACAGGAAGTTCATTCTCAATCTCGGACCACACACCGGGAGGTTCAGTCTCAAACCCCAGACCATACACCGGGAGAATCAGTCTCAAAACCCAGAACACACACTGGGAACATCATTTCCAACCTCAGAGATAACCCCGAGTTTCGTCCTTGGTGATAACCCCAAGGAATACGGTTGTAGTTCCGGCAATAACCCCAAAAATGCTTGTTTCAAATGCGATCAGCTTCAATCAGACCTCCTGTCGAGGCACTCATACCTCAGACCTGGAGCTAACATCGGGCAGACAGGCATCCACAAGATGACATTGTGGCATTCAACACTTGCAGCAGTCCAATCTCAGATGTAACCCTGAGTAACGTCTGCTTTCAACTCAAATCGGTGATAACCCCGATGAGGAGTCATACGCCATCTTGCTACCTCGACATCCGCGCGTCATCTCAACACTTCATACATACATACATACAACAATATCCTTCAAGAACCAGGATGTCCAATCCCGAGTGACTATTACGCGTGGCAGCACACCGGATAGAATTTTAAGCTTGAAGACCATGGGCATGGTCCCCTCTTCCTAACTTCGTACAACCTCTATTCCATGTCATTATCACAGAATTTCCTCGATACAAGTAAAGCCAAGAAGGTCATATATACCTCGTTCGGATGCTCAGATTGAAGTTATGCAAGTTCGAGCGGACATTACAAAGGCACGAGTACACGATTTGAGACGACGAGACCATGGAAAGAGCAGTTCGCAGCAGCAGTGTAGCTGTCGCCGCTGCAGTACACTGCAGGGCTAGTAGCTCTATAAATATAGAGCTTGGGGTCAGCTATTTGAAAAAAAAAAGCAAGGAAGCTCTGTCCAATTTGCTTTATACACACCCCATATTGAGCGCTTGCTCTTTTTTAAACACCTATTAGCCCACATACAGTTATAAATTTACTAGCGAGATATGAGTTTTTGTCCATATAGAATAATAAAAGTCTGCATTGGCAGCCCACTGTAAGCCTTCTTACACTCTATAAAGCCTTTGTCTTCATATTTGCACACACTATTCTACACATTGAAAGTCATGTTAGGTATGTATGCCGGACTTTTTCATCCGTGGTTTTCATATTTTTGTCAGATATATATATACTTATATATATGTATATATTTTTATATGGACTAACATTATCGAAGTTATGCCTCGATTGAGCCTGATTTTGGCCTAAAACTTATTTGCTTTTATATATATATATATATATATATATATATATATATATATATATATATATATATATATATATATATATATATATATATAAATCGTGGTCGACTATATCTAATGAGCCTCGGATTTTATATCCTATATGCGTTTAATTGCTTATATATATATATATATATATAAATCGCTGTCGCATCAGTTCGATGAGCCCGAATTTTATATCCCCGATAATGCTTATTTGCTTTTATATATATATATATATATATATATAATCATTGCATTTATATATCCGATGAGCCTGGATTTCATATCCGATGCATTTACTACTTATATATATATATATATATATTTATATTTCTGTCAGGCCTGGAGTTTACTTTGTGGCCTTTTACAGCTTTCTTTACATTTTGTCCTGCCTGGAGTTTACTTCGTGGCAGTTGATAGCTTTTACAACTTTATTTATATTCAAGTCCCGCCTGGAATTTACTTCGTGGTGGTTGATGGCATTTACTGCTTTATTTACATTTCTGATCCCCCATGGAGTTGCTTTGTGGTGGCTGATCATGCACACACACACACACACACACACACACACACACATATACCGCTTTTATATATATATATATATATATATATATATATATATATATATATATATATAACTCGCTACTACTTTCCATACAAATTGCAATATCATGTGAGCCTAGAAATCATGTGATCACAAATTCAGTCCACTTAATCTAGATTCGGTTCCCGTGGTGGACTTTTTCCAGCTGTAAGTAGCTTGTACATTATTTATAGTGTACGAATTCCCTTGGATGGCTTTTATGCCCATAAGGGGTTCGGCACTGCTGTATATTATTTTCTCAAAGATGCCTCGCATCTCAAAAATAAAAGCAAATAAGCTGAACATTTAACAATAAAATGAAAGTATGAAAAGGTCTCAATTCCTATTGAGCATAGGGTTTGAAAAACCTCTTTTATAAAACTTCATTACTATATCCTGGTTAAAACTGAATTTTTTTCTATAAATTTAAACCCAGTGTATATAGGTGCGAACGAGGCCTCGCACTACTTTCCAATAATTGCACATTGATCCACACACACACACACACATATTCATATAATAGTTTCTTTGAGAAGTGGTGGTCACCGTGGCAACACGGATGTCGGGGGGTGCCTAACACCTTCCCTCCGCATAATCAAGCCCCCGAAACCATAATGAATCTCAGTTTCACAGACCCGTTTAGTAGTATCAAATCATTGGGTCAATGTCCAAACCTTTTCGGTTGCGTTGGTGCAACCAGTTAAAAATACCAACTGGCGACTCTTAAAGTTAAATCGTCAACATTACACATGTCGGACCTTTTTCACTTGTTTTTTCAAACAAATCTCACATTAACATGAGAACACCAGAGAACAAGTAACGAAAAGGGACAAATAAAAATCCCAACATCGACAATGACCATTTTGCCCTTCTTGCATATTTTATTAAGTTGCTTGTGATATTTGCCAACACTTTAGTTGGTTACCAACTCTTGACTTCCGTGTGACTGAAATTAAATGCATACCAGCCATATATCTCAGCCACAAGCATTGTATTATAACATATATTGATTAAGAGAGAGAAAATATTCATTTTATTGCCATTTGTTTGACCAATGCTCAACCAAGTCTTTCTCTCTCCTCACTCACAAAATTATGTAGTAGATCAGTCCCATATTCAAGCCCCACTAACACACATCACAAATCAATAGCCAAGAAATCAGATTTGCTCATTTAAAGGTATAAACCCTAGTTGAAAAATCTGACCTTGATCCTCTGTTAGATCTTGTGTTTTAATGTTAAAACTTGTTGTTTGTAGTCTTTATAGATGATCTGGGTTGGTATCTTGTAGATCCATATCATTTAAGTGTTCGAAATTTAAGTTTTTAAAAATCTGGAAATTGTTGTTTGTGTTTGACAGTCAAATGTCAGACCTCTTTAATCTTTGCCTGTTATGTATTTTTGTTGTTTGAAGATAGTTACTTGTAGTATGTAATGTGTTCTTTCATGTAAAACTTGAAACAGGTCCATATTTGTTATGGATTAAAAGTTATAAGTGCGCCAAAGATCGTTGACCAAGATTGATCGGCAAGCTTCGGCAAATTTTAATTGCCCAAAACGCCTCGATGTTGTGTTTTTTGCAGAGCTTGGATCTTGTTGTGTTTACGTTGTTTTGACATGTTGTTGTTATGGTTGTATAGAATGACATGAGAACTATCGATCCATGTCTTTATAATCCTTAAATCTGATAAGTGGGTTTTATACCTACTTATTGAATACCAATTCACACGAACTATGCCCATCTCAAGTACATTTTAGTGTGTTTTTAGTTGCATTTCATGTTATTTTGCATTGCATTTACTTAAAACTCCTTTTGGCAAAAAAGTGCAGGAAACGGCCTAATTTGGTGGTATTAGAGGGCACGAGGCTAATGGACGCATGAAGCGTGGCATAAGCTGGGAGATGTGTGGCATAAGGATCAAGTGGAGCAGAAGACTAAGACATAACAGATCAGTTGCAATAAGCGTAACCGTAATTCAAAGTTACGAGGTGCAGCGGGCAGACAAGCTTGGGGACGCATACCGCCATGAAAGCACCCATTGGACAACATGACACACTACAAGTCGCGTGCCCGCGCGAGGATTACACTGGAGGGGGGCGCGGCCGCGCGCGATGCCTGAAGCTGCTGATTTGTTTTATTTTAATTTTTAATTAAAAAGGGTTGTGATTGATTAAAACGATATCTGACTGGTGTCAGACGTATCTTTGATGCCTTTTAACGTATTTTCATAGTAGGAACTAGGGTTTACACGTTGAGGGAGATTCCAACGTAGAACGAAGCTTAAACGCCTACTTCTCAAATTCTTCTTCGGATTTTCTATCATTGTGGATTATCATTATTATTTTGCTGGATTTATATGAGGATTTGAACATTAACTTTGGTTTATAATCAGCAATTGGGTTTGATCGTTTCTATCCTTCATCTTTCAATTGTTTTCTTATTAACCATGTTTAGCTTTGATCCCATAATGGCTTTTGGTTTAGTCATGAACTAAACTCCATTATGGGATTCTAACGGATTTTAATATTTAGTTTGGTTGCATGCTTAATTGTTGGGGCTGTTTTACATATCATGTGGGATTTCTATTATGATTGTTTTGCATGTATGAATGCTTGATCCCCATTCATTTCAGTACTTGTATGGAATTGACAATGAACATGCAAGTATGGATTGTAATCATGATAAGATACGATATATAATGTTTTATATAGCTTGTGTATTTCGTAAACCAGATAGACATATACTGTTTCACCGTATGAGTTAAAATAAGGGCGTGTGCTTAAATTTAATATGATTGCAATTTCATATTGACATATAGTGATTTTGGTTATATTGTTGATTACATGGAGTCTATCGCTTGTGGATGTTGTGTAAGTAGGTCATAGTACATTGAAAAATGGCTATGACTCTATTAGTGCTCTTAGCTACTTTCCTGTGATATGTGAGCAATTCGTGCATGATAGTGGTAATTAGATGAAGTATTAAATGAAGTTAGGATCCCATTATTTCCATACTTAGTTTATTTCGTTATTATTTTTATTTTAGTTGTTATATGTAGTTAGAGTAATTCACCAATATAGTCATTAGTTTAAGCATATAAATTTAGTGATTTAATTGATGCATAGTAGTTTAAATTTGACAACTTTCTCTGTGGGATCGATACTCTACTTACTCTGCATTACTTGTTGACACATGTATGATTGCATGAGTTAGAGCTCCTTTATTAGAACTGAAAAAGTGGCAACAAGTTTTTGGCGCCATTGTTAGGAAAGGCGTTTAATTTAAATAATTATCATCAGTTTCAAGTTATATTGTATCTCTTAGACATATCTATTCTTATCTCATTTCTATTTTTGGTTTTGTTTGTGATTTCAGGTACTTGTAGATTTTTTATGCACACGAGGTCATCTAATTCCGAATTAACACCAGCGCAGGATAACATCAACGGAAGGGGTTGGAAAGTAAGTGTGCGGAGAAATTTGCAAGCTCAATTAGAGAATACTACAATTAGTATTGCAGAAGAACAGAGAATTGAGTAAAGAGAAGAGCACCGGGCTCTAAGGGATTATTCCATACCAAATATAAACGGACTACGCTAGCAGCATAGGGCCAACCAATAATAGCAAGTGAATACTTTTGAGATTAAACCGGGCACTATTTAGATGGTGCAGAACTCAGTTCAGTTTGGGGGTGCTGCTACGGATGATCCGAATGAACACCTGTTAAGTTTCATCTAGATTTGTGATACATTCCGATACAACGGTGTGACGGAGGATGCTATTAGACTGAGGTTGTTGCCATTCTCATTGAGGGATAAGGCTAGAAGTTGGCTACATTCTTTGCCATCAGGATCAATCACTACATGGGAGGACTTAGCACATAAATTTTTAGCCAAGTTCCAATGGCTAAGACTGCAAAGATGAGGACAGCTATATGTAAATTTGAGCAACAACAGGGCGAGTCCTTACATGAAGCATGGGAGAGATACAAAGAGATGCTAAGGAAGTGTCTGCATCACAGTATGCCAGATTGAATTGTGATCAACACCTTTTATAATGGATTGGGATGGCAATCGAGACCTATTATAGATGCAGAAGCAGGAGGGGCATTATGGGCGAAGAGCTATGATGAGGCATATACACTTATCGAGATTATGGCTGCAAATGATTTTCAAAATCCTACATCTCGGATGCCACAGCTCAAGGTTACAGGTGTGTTAGAGGTAGATGCTATTACTCAGTTGTCGGCACAGATGGCAGCTATGGCAAAGAAAATAGATACACTAGCAGAGAGCAAAGTAAAAATAGTTGCCTTCGTATGTGAGATTTGTAAGTGGGTCGCACTCGATGATCGATGTGTCTTTATCATCTCGAGCTCGATGACAAGATGTGAGCAATTACAGGAAAGACCAAGGATAGTTTCAGAACACATACCACCCCAACAATGAAATCATCCAAACTTTAGTTGGTCGAATAACCAAGGGAATCAGCAGAATCAGTTCCATCCGAATCAAGAGTTTCAGCCATAATTTTCATCAAAACCACCGTTTCCACCGGGATTTTCTCAACAACAACAACATCACACTCCAGTTGCACCACGGCCAGAAAAGAAATCAGAAATGGAGGAGATGATGTTGAAATACATGGAAAACATGGAAGTTATAATTAAAAGCCAAGCAGTGGCTATCAAGAATCTGGAAACTCAAATGGGGCAAATGGCGAGCATGCTCAACAACAGGCCCTAAGGTTCACTGCCAAGTAATATAAAGACAAATCCAAGAAGAGACGGGAAGGAACAGTGTCAAGCGATCACATTAAGATTTGGGAAAAACATTGCAGACACTGCAAGTCGCGCATACCGCTACCGATTACTAAGGAAGGCATTGCATGCCATGAAAGGAAAGAAAGTGAATGCCGAGGAAGAAAATCTGAAAATTTCGAGGTTCCCAGAAGAGAAAGATAAAGCAGGTTCAGAGGAGAAGCTCAAGAGTTCAGTGCCACCAATTCACCCTCAAGTACCGTATTCACATAGATTAAATAAGCAGAGGGAAGATAAACAATTCAGTAAGTTCTTAGAGGTATTCAAAAAGCTGCAGATCAACATACCGTTTGCCGAGGCATTGGAACAAATGCCAAGCTATGCAAAGTTTATGAAGGGTATATTGTCAAGGAAGAGAAGACTAGATGAGTTTGAGACAGTGGCCTTGACAGAGAAAGAAATGCAAGCAAAGTGCTTTCAAACAAATTACCTCCAAAGTCAAGGATCTCGAAAGACTTCACAATTCCGTGCACAATTGGGAAGATGAACTTCAGTAAGTGTTTATGTGATCTTGGGGAAAGTATAAATTTGATGCCCTTGTTAGTGTTTAATTAGTTGGGATTGCCGGCTCCAAGGCCGACAAACATTTCTTTGCAACTAGCTGACAGATCCATCACGTATCCACGGGGAATTGTTGAAGATGTATTGGTGAAAGTGGATAAATTTATCTTTCCAGCTGACTTTATCATCTTAGATTATGAGGAAGACAAGAGTATATCGATCATACTGGGGAGACCATTCTTAGCCACGGGAAGGACTTTGATAGACGTGCAAAAAGAGAACTCACTATGCGTGTACATGATCAGGAGGTCACATTCAATGTCTTCAAGGCAATAAAGTTCCCAACAGATGAAGAAGAATGCTTCTTGGTTGACTTAGTAGATCGGGGCCTAAATGATGAGGTACAGAAATTGGGGAATTATGAACCGTTGAGGTGTGTAACGGGTGGAAATTCAGAGTTGAAGGTAGAGCCATTGACGAAAGCTGAAGTCATTAAATTTCGGGGTGAGGTGGATAGACAGAAAGGCGCCTCAACTCTTTCTTCAACATGAGAATCAGAGACAGTCAAGCTAATTGACTATAACTTAGCGCTTGATGGGAGGCAACCCATTATTTTCTATCTCTAAATTTTTCTGTTAGTCCTTACTTATTGAGTTCAAGTTATTTCGTTAGCTCATTTTCAACCTTAGTTAGGACCATATGATTATCTCTACATAATTAGCATAATAGCTTATATTGAATAGGAGCGTGTTTGTGCATTGCATTAAAATAAGGGTGATACAATAGACACTCATGTTTATTTAGTAAATCCCACCTTATTAGTGTCTATTGGTGTATGCAGGTGAATGATCAAAATGCACATCGCTTGACAAAGATGAAAACAAAGAAGTGTAGTCTTAAACTGCGGCGGCCGTGCATGAATATATTATATAAACTCGCTACCAAGGCTACCAAAGTTTCTATTTCAATGTGTTCTTCATACCAAGCATAAATCGAATATCCGCTGCGCTGCCATGCAGACGATAATCGAACTTAGATGATTTTTAAAAGTTTTAAAAACGTGTTTGAGGTTATTTAGGCTCTCATTTGAAAACATAACAGACGCGAAATTAGAGGATCTCTCCATAACACACGTCTATTTCCCCATATCAGCTACAAATTCAAGCCATCAATCTCTCCACCACGTAATCATCCACGATTTCTCCCACGTTCTACATCTACCCACGTCTCATCACTGCAGTATAAAGCTAGGGTTTTTGATTTGGTTTGCAGAAATGAGTTTGGAGGTTATCACATCATAAACTGTCATTCATTCTCAGTAAATTCATCTACATTATCTCTATCAAAGAAAATGGGTCCAAAAAGAGCTCGCTCAGCTTCATCTTCTTCCTTATCTACCTCCGGCAGTCAAGGGGAAGATATTGTCGACCACAACAAATTTCTGAATTTGGAAGCTCAGCAGGAGTATTACAGAATTTTGGCAAAGACCTTTGTGAAAGAAAGAGGGTTCAAGCCTGAGCAAAAAGATGGACAGCTACGCGCTATGATTCATGAACGCGGATGGCTGGGATTCACTGCCACTCCCACGCCCATTCCGATGAGCATAGTCCGAGAGTTTTACGCCAATGCCAAAGTCACCATGAGTGGTATCGCTATAGTTTAAGGCTTCGAGATAGACTACAGACCCACCACCATCAGAACCATTTTCATACTCACCGAGACACCACCAACAGGGGCTGCTAATTGGATCACAGGGGCACATATGGAAACAGACTTGGAGCTTGTTATTGCTGAATTATGCGTGCCAAGCACAAAGTGGACTTACAAAGTTTCAAGACGAAACCAAATTTCGCTTTATTTCCAAAGAATCGCTCTGAATTGATATGCCAAGGCGTGGAATTTGTTCATATGTGCCAAGCTATTGCCTTCATCTCATCAGTATGAGATCACGGTAGAAAGGGCCATAATTTTGTGGGGTATAATTACGGGCAAGTATATTGACGTGGGTCATTTGATTCATCAGAATATTTTGAAGTATCTGAGAGGAAGCACTACGGGGAGTATTCCCCACGCCTCAGTGATAGCCATGCTATGTGCTCATCAGGGTTGCAATTGGGGAAATGAACAGATGCAGAACCCAAGTCAGGACATCACACATGCCACCATTGCGAAATTTAAAGATTGGGCAGGAGGTGAACCACACCCACGTGGATGAGGATTTATTCTCCGACCCACATTTCCAAAGCCATCACAAAGCAAATTTCTCATGCATGGATGAGGTAGGCCCATCCATACGCATGCATCGTCGCCTATGGTGATCACCATTCAGAAGGTTGGAGCGAAAAGTCAATGCCATGTATGATAATTTCAGAGCATTTGCGACGGGACTCACAAGGGCTTTGGCTGAGGCTTTTGCACAATAGGGAACAATGCTCGAGTGGCCTCAGTTCGAGACAGCAGTGCCATATCCACCACCAGATTCACCACCCGAGGAGGGTGGTACAGCCGATCATTAGGGGAGTTTTCTGTACCCTTTACCTTCATTCAATGGGGCATTGAATATTCTAAGTTTGGGGGTATTGGGGTAGTAGTATAGTTGCATATAGTTTCATTTAGTTTTTGCATGTTTAGTTTTAATTTTGCATGTTTATGTGTTAGATAAAATTTTGCAGAAAATTTTTAATTTTTAGTTATTATTGCTTGTGCTAGTATGTTTTAGTTTGCATGTCTCACAATGTTTAGCTTTATGGAAATTTTGTCTAGCCAATGATGATAGTGAATTTTGAAAGATTGTTGAGTATTGTGGATAACATGAGCTGAGATATAATGTTTTACACGATGGAATTCATATTGTTGTTTAAATGCTTTCGGTTTGCACGAATGTGTTCACAATCACTTGTAGATATAAGAAGTATATGTTGCATTGCTTGATAGAAAATGTAGTTTTAAAAAAAAGAAAAGAGAAACTTGAGGAAAGTGATCGTAGACTATATGAAACATTGATAGTTAAACTTTGGGAAAACATGAGTATGCTATGTATAAAAAAAAGAAAAATAGTAATAAACACCGTGGGAAAGAGCGAAAATTGCCCTCGTGAGTAGCAATAAAGCAGTTAAACCCATTGTTGAACCTTAGTTTGTATTGATATATTGAAACAGTCTGTGTTGCATGAGTATACATGAGTTTTGATTTAGACTATAATTTTCTGTTTTGAGCAATGTAACATGTGTATTCTTTGCTTAAGTCAAGTTTTGGTGAACACTACACACACAAACAGCATCTCTATAGCATATATGAATTATCTGAGTGTATGATATTATGCCTATAGTTTGGTTTAAAATGGTAATCTTGAATCTGGATACTTCACTGAGGCAATGTGGACTGAAATTTTGTTAGAGCTGGAACTATATGAGACTAGTTTGCATCATAGCTTAGTTACATAGTAATGTAGCTGCATTTTTATAGTTCATTAGTATGCATTGCTTGAGGGCAAGCAACAGTTCAAGTTTGGGGGTATTTGATAAATGGGTTTTATACCTACTAATTAAATACCAATTCACGCGAACTATGCCCATCTCAAGTACATTTTAGTGTGTTTTTAGTTTCATTTCATGTTATTTTGCATTGCATTTACTTAAAACTCCTTTTGGTAAAAAAATGCAGGAAACGGCCTAATTTGGTGGTATTAGAGGGCACGAGGCTAATAGACGCATGAAGTGAGGCATAAGCTGGGAGATGCGTGGCATGAGGATCAAGTGGAGCAGAAGACTGAGCATGGATGGACAAAGGAAGGAGCAATGTATCGCATCATGCTTGCAGCGCAGTAACCGTAATTCAAAGTCTGCAGAAGTCGCATGGCCATTGCCAAAGACGACAAGCTTGAGGACGCAGTTTGCCATGAAGCACACCGAATTGGACAACATGACACATCGCAAGTCGCGCACTTCGCCATGAGGATTACACTGAGAGGGCGCGGCACGCACGCCGACGCCTCAAGTCGTTGATTTGTTTTATTTTAATTTTTAATTAAAAAGGGTTGTAATTGATTAAAACGATATCTGACTGGTGTTAGACGTATCTTTGATGACTTTTGACGTATTTTCATAGTAGGAACTAGGGTTTACACGTTGAGGGAGATTCCAACGTATAACGAAGCTTAAATGCCTACTTCTCCAATTCTTCTTAGGATTTTCTATCATTGTGGATTATCATTATTATTTTGCTAGATTTATATGAGGATTTGAACATTAACTTTGGTCTATAATCAGCAATTGGGTTTGATCGTTTCTATCCTTCATCTTTCAACTGTTTTCTTATTAACCATGTTTAGCTTTGATCCCATAATGGCTTTTGGTTTAGTCATGAACTAAACTCCATTATGGGATTCTAATGGATTTTAATATGTAGTTTGGTTGCATGCTTGATTGATGAGGTTGTTTTACATATCATGTGGGATTTTTATTATGATTATTTTGCATGTATGAATGCTTGATCCCCATTCATTTCAGTACTTGTATGGAATTGACAATGAACATGCAAGTATGGATTGTAATCATGATAGCATACGTATATGGGGCTGTTTTATATAGCTTGTGTATTTCGTGAACCAGATAGACATATCTTTGTTTCACCGTATGAGTTAAAATATAAGTGTGCAGCTTAAATTCAAAGATATTTGCAATTTCACATAGACATAAAGTGATTTTAGTTATATTGTTGATTACATGGAGTCTATCACTTATGGATGTTGTGTAAGTAGGTCATAGTACATTGAAAAATGGCTATGACTCTATTAGTGCTCTTGGCTACTTTCCTGTGATATGTGAGCAATTCGTGCATGAAAGTGGTAATTAGATGAAGTATTAAATGAAGTTAGGATCCCATTATTTCCAGACTTAGTTTATTTCGTTATTATTTTTATTTTAGTTGTTATATGCAGTTAGAGTAATTCACCAATATAGTCATTAGTTTAAGCATATTAATTTAGTGATTTAATTGATGCATAGTAGTTTAAATTTGACAACTTTCTCTGTGGGATCGATACTCTACTTACTCTGTATTACTTGTTGACACATGTATGCTTGCATGAGTTAGAGCTCTTTTATTAGAACTGAAATAGAGGCAACAAAATCCTGAACAGAATCCAAGAAAGGTGTGGTCAAAGCAAGCCAGACGGAACTGCCAGATGAAGATTCTGGGTAACCCGGAAATCTTCAAAGGCAGTCCCTGACCACTACTTTGACCGGCTAGATCTCTTTTATGTGTTGATAAAATGCTATAAAAGTGTTTGATAATTGTAAACTGACATCTCCACTACACATTTGAACCTTCATATCACATAAAAGCAAGCTCTAGATGCATGTTAGAAGAATTGAAAGGTAGTCACTTGGACTGTTCTTCATTTCTGGAAAACCCAAAAATGAAGAACAGTGTAAGACCCCAACTTATTATTAATGAAATTGAATTTCCTCTATTTATTATTTTGAAATAGTAAGGGTTGATTTGATGAATGTGGTTAGTTATGGGTAAAATGCGCAAATATTTCAAATAAGTAAGTGGTTATAAAATATTCATTGTTGTCGGGGAATATTAGTTTAGTCGTGGAATATTCTTACTGTCGGGGAATATTCGTACGACGACACAGCTTTGTGTGGGCCCATAACGGAAAGCGATTGGATGAAGAAAACGACAAGTATAAGTTATTGATAAATAAGCCAGAAGTTGTTATTCAAGTAATACCGATTGGAATATTCGATGGTTAAAACACAAGAAGATTACACCTGATTGCACCAATTATTGATTCTTACGTAAAAAGGCACTACTCAATAATTGTTACAATGGTTACTGTTCAATATTTTATTTTATTGATTCAATAATTGTTGCGTTGATATTTTATATTATTGTTGTTTCAATAAATATCATTACATAGTATTTTTCTTTATCGAATCAATAATTCATATTATTTGAATAATATTATTAGATAGCATTATTGGCAATGTCTAGAAAGTTCATCTAAGGAGAGGTTTGGTCACCTAATCAAGGCCACAGAAGAAGGAGAAATACTTATTAGAAAGCCCCTCTTTCCCGGAACTACACGGTTGCTCAGATTGTGATTCTGTAATATTATTTGTGAATAATTAATTATTGATTTATATGATAAGGAAAATATTCATTTTACGTATAGATGGAGAAAATTTTAAAGTGATAATTGTTGAAAATTTGATATTTTATCTTTTCTGATAAATAATTTATTTAAATATATTATTATATTTTAATAATATAATAATGGAGATATTTTTATAATGAATGTGGGATATATGAGTATATGAGGAGGAGGAGTATTTTTGTTACTAAAAATATTTAAAACATGTTAAACAGGTTTGTGGGCCCATTTCTTGACTAAAATTTGATTATAGCCTGTAAAATTGTCAGTTTGTAGATTTCGGTCAACTTCTATTTGAAATTTGGAAAAACTTTCTTCTGCAAAGTTGTAGAGAATTAAATTTCCTATGAAATGGACATAAGATTTGAATTTTTATGATAAAAGGGCTATTTATTATGAATTATTGAAGCTCCGAAGTTCTGAAATAATTGATTTTTGAAAGTTTTAATTATTTTTAATAAGAATAACATTTTTTGTAAGTTTTGTGAGGTGGGCTACTTGGTGGCTGATGTTTTTTGCAAAATAAGGGTGCGTAGGAAATTTAAAAAATATATTAATATTTTATTAAATTTTCGCGCTTGGTGTTCTAAGCATTTTCATATAAATAGGTGCTTAGGTTAGAATTGAAAAACACACCGTAAATCAAGTTTTTCTCTCTATATTATCGAGTTTATTCTTGTGAGTATTTTGATACTTTGAGTGTTGTTATATAAAGTGCAAGTTCCTTCAAATACTATATATCCGATATTCCATTTAAGTACTATTCTTTTCGAGGTAAGGGATATTATTTTTTCTTGTAAATGATATTATTTCCTTCAATATCATTATGATGGAATATTGGAAAGATTTTTCTTGTGAAATTCTTGTCTTTCAGTGTCGGGGTTACTATTCACGTATTCAACACTATTCACATATACGGCATTATTCACGAATACGGCATTATTCACAGAAAAATTAAATTTTCGTTTTTTGTCCAAAATATCTATTATGGATACTAGCTTTGATTATATCCATGTTTTGATCATTCTTGAATTTTACTTCACTATGGTTATTTATGAAGTATATTTGAACTTAGACTATTTAAAGTACGAATCCTTATTATTTGTTCTTTTGTTTCACTGGATTCATTTTCTTTAAAATATTTTTCATCATCCTCAGCTCTAAATGATGATATTACTGAATATCTTTGGCCTGTAGTGCAAAGATGGTTGATTTTCTTATGAATATCTTTGGCCCGTAGTGAAAAGATGTACATGTGTTGAGATGAAAATAACCAAATGATGAATATCTTTGGCTTGTAGTGCAAAGATGAATATTTGATTCAAGATGTATATTGATTGATATTACAGGGATAAAATATTGATGATGGACTTTTAAATTCATAGATTATAGTAGATTTCATTCTCTACATAACTCATCTATGAATTATTATTTTCGCTACAAATATTGAACTGAAACTTGTTGTCTATTGTATTTTATCAGATTTTTCCTTGTTGAAGACTAACGATAATTTGTTCTATATTATCTTAGTCATAATATTCTTTACTGGGCTAGTTGAGCTCACCCTTTTCTTTTTTGTTCCATTTTTTTTCTCAGGAGACGAGAATGTAGCGAGTTCTAGTCGGGGTGTGGAATGATGGTTCTAGAGAGTTGTTTTAGTAGTTCTCAGCATTTTTGTAAAATAATGTATCAATAATTGTAATGAGAACTTATTTGAGTGTTAATATTGTCTAGAAGACAATATTTATTTTTAAACTCACAGTTTATGTGTTGTCGTATTTTGCACGGCAATTGTATTAATAAAGTTGTAGTTGTTTCTGTACCATGTATTTGGCGACTCAGAATGGGTGTTGTATACCTATTTTGGGGGCGTCACAGTTGGTATCAGAGCTTAGGGATATGATCTTTGGCGGAGATCGGGGAATAGAACTAGAAGGGGAGAGACGAGTAAATCCTTCGCTAGTATGTCCTACCTAAGCTTATTTGTTGGTTGGTCATAATATAGGGATATTATGTGATATGTTAATTTCTTCAATTAACCCTTGTTTAATGGCAGTATTTCAGAATGGCAACCAAGAATGTTAACAATGGAGTAAATGAGACCGTGGAGACTCCTTTACTCACCGATGAGGAGAACATGCACAGTCGACAATGTTCTTCCTTTAAACAACACACCGATCGACGATGATGAACGAAATGTTTAGAAGCTTTTTCCAGTTCATGAAAAATCAGACAAGGGAGACTCATGCACAAAATACAGGTGGAAATGATAACAACGCACGGTTTGTCACAGCCAAGCAGTTCAAAGAGTTGGGACCACCAGAATTTTGGGGAAAGCCGGATCCGATTAAGGCAGAAACGTGGGTCAAACAAATTACCAAGATATTCGATGTCTTGGTATGCACGGAGGAACAGAAGGTTTCATTCACCACCTTTATGTTCCGTAATGAGGCAGATTACTGGTGGGAATCTGTGAAGCATACCCATCCAGCCGCACTCAGCATATCTTGGAAGACGTTTCAGAAACTGTTCAATGACAAGTACTTTCCTGAAAGTATTCGTCATATTAAGGAAGTGGAGTTTATTAGATTGGAACAAAACAACATGACAATGTCCCAGTACGAGGCAAAGTTTGCAGATTTATCTAGGTTTGCACCTCATTTGGTGGAGAATGAGGAACGTATGACGCGGATGTTTTTGAGAGGTTTGAAACCCGGCATACGTCAATATCTCATTTCTCATAAATTTTCTCTCTATTCAGATGTTGTCAATAGGGCTCAATTATTAGAGCGAGATAACGAGTGCGTTCAACCAAGGGACCACAACCAGGATCATATCGGTGACAACAATCATCAGAACAACGATAACCAGCGGAGAAAGAAAAATACGGACAAAGGCGGTAACCACTCTGGTGGTAATCATGGCCATGGAAATAGAAGAAGCGAGTAGGGAGGAGATTTTAAAAAGAGGAGATTCAACAATGACCATGTGAAGACGTCAGCACCAGCATCAACTGGTTCTAAGGGAGGAGAACAACCACTGGTCGTATGCTATAAATACGGGAAGGAGGGACATATCAGCCCAAACTGCCCACAACAGTTCAAGGTATGTTATAATTGTGGAAAGGAAAGACATATCGCTTGAGATTGTACAGTAGTGAAACCAAGTCCAGCGGAGATGGTGACTCAAAAGGTTGTCCCAGAAAAGTCAAAGTCAACTATTCCTGGAAGAGCGTTTGTCGTGACTGGTCAAAATGCGAGGAACCCAAACGAGGTGATCACGGGAGTTAAAGGTCCAACTACAGGAGTTGTTGGACATTGGTTTCATTCGTCCTAGTACATCTCCTTGGGGTGCTCCTGTTTTATTCGTAAAGAAGAAAGATGGGAGTGTGCAACTTTGTATTAACGGCCGGGAATTGAACCATGTCACTATCAAGAATAGGTATCCGCTACCTCGCATTGATGACCTGTTTGACCAGTTGCAAGGAGCACAATTCTTTTCAAAGATCGATCTTCGCTACGGATATCATCAATCAAGATTAGAACCGAGGATATTCCAAAGACCGCCTCGTAAGAACTGCAGACGGGCATTATGAATTCTTAGTCATGTCTTTTGGATTGACTAATGCTCCTGCGGCTTTCATGGATATGATGAACCGAGTATTCAAGGAATATTTGGATCTATTCTTTGTTGTCTTTATTGATGACATCCTCATATATTCCAAAAGTCATGAAGATCATGAGCACCATTTGAAGCTGGTACTCCAAAGGTTGCGTGAAAACAAGCTTTATGCCAAGTTAAAGAAATGTGAGTTCTGGCTTGAGGAAGTAGCATTCCTTGGGCACGTGGTGTCAAAACATGGAGTATCTGTTGACCCGGCAAAGATTGAAGCAATACAAAGTTGGGAGCAACCGAAGACGGTGACCGAAGTTCATAGCTTTCTGGGCTTATCTGGTTATTATCGAAGATTCGTGGAAGGGTTTTCTCGAATTGCTACTCCACTAACTCAGCTGACTCGGAAAGATATAAAATTTGTATGTAGCGAGGAATGCGAGAAGAGTTTCCAAGAACTCAAGAGGAGACTTATTTCGGCACCTGTTCTGATAATACCATCTGGTTCGGATGGATTTGTTATCTACAGCGATACTTCAGGCAAAGGGTTAGGATGTGTTCTCATGCAACATGGGAAAGTCATAGCTTTATGCCTCACGACAACTTAAAGAGTATGAGAGGAATTATCCTACTCATGATCTAAAGTCAGCAGCGCAAATATTTGCGCTTAAAGATCCGGAGGCACTATCTATATGGGGAGAAAGTGGAGATATATTCAAACCATGAAAGCCTCAAATATTTCTTCACCCAAAAGGAACTCAACATGCTAAGAACGACGTTGGCTCGAGTTGTTAAAAGATTATGACTACACCATTCAATACCATCCCGAAAAGCAAACTTGGTAGCCGTAGCGTTGAGTAGAAGATCATACGCAGAACGAAAAGCGATGATGTCAAGTATACGCATAGAACCAACTTTAATCGATAAAGTTAAAGTTGCTCAAGCCACGTAATCCGAAATGCGATGCGTATGAAGAAGAAAGTACAAGAAGGTGTTATCCCAGAGGCAAGAATCGATGAAGAAGGAATACTTCGAGTCTACTCCAGACTTTGTGTTCCTAACGATTCTGATTTGAAGAACAAGATCATGATGGAGGCACACAATACACCATTTGCAATCCATCCTGGAAGTACCAAAATGTATCGTGATCTTCGACATACATTTTGGTGGAGCAATATGAAGAGAGAGATTGCAAAGTTTATCTCGAGGTGTTTAACTTGTCAACGTGTAAAGGCGGAGCATCAAGTGCCAAAGGGTCCATTGCAACCACTTGAGATTTCGAAATGGAAGTGGGAACACATTACCATGGATTTCGTTACGGGTGTCTTCCACGGCTTTCAAGGCATAAATGATATTTGGGTTATTGTTGATAAATTAACCAAGTCTGCTCATTTCTTGCCGATACGGGAGATTTAATCCCTTGAACGTCTTGCTCATATGTATGTAAATGAGATTGTGAGATTGCATGGCATGCAAGTATCCATAGTTTCAGATCGTGACCCAAGATTCACTTCACGATTTTGGGTTAGCTTGTAAAAAGCTATGGGCACGGATTTATTTATTGGTTTGGCATAACCATCCTCAAACCAGACGGACAATCGAGAGGACAACAATCAAACTCTTGAAGATCTATTAAAACTTTGTGTCCTAGACTTCAAAGGAGTTGGGATAAGTATTTACCATTGGTGGAATTCTCCTACAACAACAGTTATCAGGCAAGTATAGGTGTGGCTCCATTTGAAGCATTATATGGACGAAAGTGTCGCTCTCCAATATGTTGGGATGAGGTGGGTGAAGCAACATTGTTGGAACCCGAGTTGGTACGTATGACTACGGAAAAGATCCAAATGATTCGACAATGTATACAAACCAAGACAGATCGACAAAAGAGTTATGCGGATCTTCATCGAAAGGACATGGAATTTAGTATTGGGGATCATGTATTGTTGCATGTTGCTCCATGGAAGGGAGTTACAAGATTTGGGAAGAGAGAAAAGCTCAATCCACGATTTATTGGTCCATTTCAGATTCTTGACCGAGTAGGAAATGTAGCCTATAGACTCGCGTTACCTCCAAGTATGTCTCGTGTTCATAATATTTTTCATATATCTGTGCTACGTAAATATGTGAAAGACTCGAACCACGTTATTGAAGTTAGAACCGGATGAGATAGCCAAGACTTAACGATTTAAGAGGTACCGTCAAGATCTTAGATAGGAAGGAGCATGTCCCTACGACAAAGGTCATACCACAAGTTAAAGTTTTGTGGAGGAACCATGCTATAGAGGAAATGACCGGGAGTTGGAAACGAAAATGAAAGCGAGGTATCCTCACCTTTTCAAACACTGTGTACGCACGACAATTTCGAGGATTTAAATTTCATAAGGAGGGAGGTTGTAAGACCTCAACTTATTATTAATGAAATTGAATTTCCTCTATTTATTATTTTGAAATAGTAAGGGTTGATTTGATGAATGTGGTTAGTTATGGGTAAAATACATAAATATTTTAAAAAGCAAGTGGTTATAAAATATTCATTGTTGTCGGGGAATATTAGTTTGGTCGTAGAATATTCTTACTGTCGGGGAATATTCGCGACGACTCAAGACAACTTTGTGTGGGCCCCATAACGGAAAGCTTATGGATGAAGAAAATGACAAGTATAAGTTGTTTATAAATAACGACGTAGTCATTGCCATTAATACTTGTTGGAATACCCTTATGGTTAAAACACAAGAAGATACGTGATGATTGCACCATTATTGATTCTTACGTAAAAAGGCACTACTCAATAATTGTTACAGAGTTATCGCTCAATATTTTATTTTATTGATTCAATAATTGTTGAGTTGATATTTTATATTATTGTTGTTTCAATAATTGTCATTACACAATATTTTCCTTTATCGAATCAATAATTCATATTATTTGAATAATATTATTAGATAGCATTATTGGCAATGTCTAGAAAGTCCCGCTCAAGGAGAGGTTTGGTCACCTAATCAGGCTACCAAGAAGGAGAAATCCTTATTAGAAAGCCCCTCTTTCCGGAAAACGACTTTGGTTGGTAGTATTGTGATTCTGTAATATTATTTGTGAATAATTAATTATTGATTAATATGATAAGAAAAATATTCATTTTATGTGGATATAGATGGAGAAAATTTTAAAGTGACAATTGTTGAAAATTTGATATTTTATCTTTTTTGATAAATAATTTATTTAAATATATTATTATATTTTAATAATATAATAATGGTGATATTTTTACAATGAATGTGGGATATATGAGTATATGAGAAGGAGGAGTATTTTTGTTACTAAAAATATTTAAAACATGTTAAACAGTTTGTCAGGGCCCATTTCTTGACCGAAATTTGATTATATACCTATATAAATTTCTCTGCTTATAGATTTCGCACAACTTTTGTTTGGAATTTGGAAAAACTTTCTTCTGCAAAGTTGTAGAGAATTAAATTTCCTATGGAATGGACATAAGATTCAAATTTTTTTGATAAAAGGGCTATTTATTATGAATTGTTGAAGCTCCAAAGTTCCGAAATAATTGATTTTTGAAAGTTTTAATTATTTTTAATAAGAAAAACATTTTTTGTAAGTTTTGTGAGGTGGGCTACTTGGTGGTGATGTTTTGGACAAAATAAAGGTATAGGAAATTTAAAAAATATATTAATATTTTATTAAATTTTCTTCTTTGGTGTTCTAAGCATTTTCCTATAAATAGGTGCTTAGGTTCAAATTGAAAACACACCAGAAACTGAAGTTTTCTCTATCTATATTATCGAGCGTATTCTTGTGAGTATTTTGATACTTTGAGTGTTGCTATACTGATGCAAGTTCCTTCAATATTATATCCGATATTCCAAATGTAAGTACTATTCTTTTCGAGGTAAGGGATATTATTTTTTCTTATAAATGATATTATTTCCTTCAATATCATTATGATGGAATATTAGAAAGATTTTTCTTGTAAAATTCTTGTCTTTCAGTGTCGAGGTTACTATTCACGTATACGGCACTATTAACGATATCGATAATTATTCATGAATACAAGACTATTCACGTAAAAAATTAAATTTTCGTTTTTTGTCCAAAATATCTATTATGGATACTAGCTTTGATTGTATTCATGTTTTGATCATTCTTAAATTTTACTTCACTATGGTTATTTATGAAGTATATTTAAACTTGGACTGTTTAAAGTACGACTCCTTATTATTTGTTCTTTTGTTTCACTGGATTCGTTTTCTTTAAAATATTTTTCATCATCCTCAGCTCTAAATGATGATATTACTGAATATCTTTGGCCTGTAGTGCAAAGATGGTTGATTTTCTTATGAATATTTTTTGCCCGTAGTGCAAAGATGTACAGGTGTTGAGATGAAATGACTAATCGATTAATATCTTTGGCCTCGTAGTCAAAAAAGATGAATATTTGATTCAAGATGTATATTGATTGATGTTGCAGGGATAAAATATTGATGATGGACTTTTAAATTCATAGATTATAGTAGATATCATTCTCTACATAACTCATCTATGAATTATTATTTCCGCTGCAAATATTGATCTGAAACTTGTTGTCTATTATATTTTATCAGATTTTTCCTTGTTGAAGACTAACGATAATTTGTTCTATATTATCTTAGTCATAATATTCTTTAGTGGGCTAGTTGAGTTCACCCTTTTCCTTTTTGTTCCATTATTTTTTCTCAGGAGGCAAGAATGTAGCGAGTTCTATTCGGGGTGTGGAATGGTTCTAGAGAGTTGTTTTAATAGTCCTCACCATTTTTGTAAAATAGTGTATCAATAATTGGAATGAGGACTTATTTAAGTGTTGATATTGTCTAGAAGACAATATTTATTTTTAAACTCACAGTTTATGTGTTGTCGTATTTTGCACGGCAATTGTATTAATAAAGTTGTAGTTGTTTCTGTACCATGTATTTGGCGACTCAGAATGGGTGTTGTATACCTATTTTGGGGGCGTCACAGTTGGTATCAGAGCTTAGGGATATGATCTTTGGCGGAGATCGGGGAATAGAACTAGAAGGGGAGAGACGAGTAAATCCTTCGCTAGTATGTCCTACCTAAGCTTATTTGTTGGTTGGTCATAATATAGGGATATTATGTGATATGTTAATTTCTTCAATTAACCCTTGTTTTATGGCAGTATTTCAGAATGGCAACCGAGAATGTTAACAATGGAGTAAATGAGACCGTGGAGACTCCTTTACTCACCGATGAGGAGAACGTGTAATAGGCCGACAATGTTCCTCCTTTAAACAACACCACTGATCAAACGATGAATGACGAAATGTTTAGAAGCTTTTTCCAGTTCATGAAAAATCAGACAAGGAAGACTCATGCGCAAAATACAGGTGGAAATGATAACAACGCACGGTTTGTCACAGCCATGCAGTTCAAAGAGTTGGGACCACCAGAATTTTGGGAAAAGCCGGATCCGATTAAGGCAGAAACGTGGGTCAAACAAATTACCAAGATATTCGATGTCTTGGGATGCACGGAGGAAAAGAAGGTTCCATTCACCACCTTTATGTTTCAGTAATGAGGCAGACATTGGTGGGAATCGTGAAGCGCACTCCATCCAAACCACACTCAAAGATATCTTGGGAGACGTTTTAGAAACTGTTCAATGACAAGTACTTTCCTGAAAGTATTCGTTATATGAAGGAAGTGGAGTTTATTAGATTGGAACAAAACAACATGACAATGTCCCAGTACGAGGCAAAGTTTGCAGATTTATCTAGGTTTGCACCTCATTTGGTGGAGAATGAGGAACGTATGACGCGGATGTTTTTGAGAGGTTTGAAACCCAAGATACGCCAATATCTCATTTCTCATAAATTTTTCTCTATTCAGATGTTGTCAATAGGGCTCAATTATTTAGAGCGAGATAACGAAAAGGCGTTCAACCGAGGGACCACAACCAGGATCATACCGGTGGACAAAGAATCATCGAACAACGATAACCAACGGGAGAGAAAAAAATACGGACAAAAGCGGTAACCACTCTGGTGGTAATCATGGCCATGGAAATAGAAGAAGCGAGTCGGGATGAGATTTTAAAAAGAGGAGATTCACCAATGACCATGTGAAGACGTCAGCACCAGCATCAACTGGTTTTATGGGAGGAGAACGACCAATGGTCGTATGCTATAAATGCGGGAAAGAGGGACATATCAGCCCAAACTGCCCACAACAGTTCAAGGTATGTTATAATTGTGGAAAGAAAATACATATCGCTCGAGATTGTACAGTAGTGAAACCAAGTCTAGCGGAGATGGTGACTCAAAAGGTTGTCCCAGAAAAGTCAAAGTCAACTATTCCTGGAAGAGCGTTTGTCGTGACTGGTCAAAATGCGAGGAACCCAAACGAGGTGATCACGGGAGTTAAAGGTCCAACTACAGGAGTTGTTGGACATTGGTTTCATTCGTCCTAGTACATCTCCTTGGGGTGCTCCTGTTTTATTCGTAAAGAAGAAAGATGGGAGTGTGCAACTTTGTATTAACGGTCGGGAATTGAACCATGTCACTATCAAGAATAGGTATCCGCTACCTCGCATTGATGACCTGTTTGACCAGTTGCAAGGAGCACAATTCTTTTCAAAGATCGATCTTCGCTCGATATCATCAATTGAAGATTAGAATCGAGGATATTCCAAAGCGCCTTCGTAACTTGGGTGACGGGCATTATGAATTCTTAGTCATGTCTTTTGGATTGACTAATGCTCCCTATGGCTTTCATGGATATGATGAACCGAGTATTCAAGGAATATTTGGATCTATTCTTTGTTGTCTTTATTGATGACATCCTCATATATTCCAAAAGTCATGAAGATCATGAGCACCATTTGAAGCTGGTACTCCAAAGGTTGCGTGAAAACAAGCTTTATGCCAAGTTAAAGAAATGTGAGTTCTGGCTTGAGGAAGTAGCATTCCTTGGGCACGTGGTGTCAAAACATGGAGTATCTGTTGACCCGGCAAAGATTGAAGCAATACAAAGTTGGGAGCAACCGAAGACGGTGACCGAAGTTCATAGCTTTCTGGGCTTATCTGGTTATTATCGAAGATTCGTGGAAGGGTTTTCTCGAATTGCTACTCCACTAACTCAGCTGACTCGGAAAGATATAAAATTTGTATGTAGCGAGGAATGCGAGAAGAGTTTCCAAGAACTCAAGAGGAGACTCATTTCGGCACCTGTTCTGATAATACCATCTGGTTCGGATGGATTTGTTATCTACAGCGATACTTCAGGCAAAGGGTTAGGATGTGTTCTCATGCAACATGGGAAAGTCATAGCCTATGCCTCACGAAAACTTAAAGAGTATGAGAGGAATTATCCTACTCATGATCTAAAGTTGGCAGCAGTCGTTTTTGCGCTAAAGATCTGGAGGCACTATCTATATGGGGAGAAAGTGGAGATATATTCAAACCATGAAAGCCTCAAATATTTCTTCACCCAAAAGGAACTCAACATGCGGCAACGACGTTGGCTCGAGTTGTTAAAAGATTATGACTACACCATTCAATACCATCCTGGAAAAGCAAACTTGGTAGCTGACGCGTTGAGTAGAAGATCATATGCAGGAACGAGTGCGATGATGTCAAGTATACGCATAGAACCAACTTTAATCGATAAAGTTAAAGTTGCTCAAGCCACGTAACTTGAAATGATGCGTATGAAGAAGAAAGTACAAGAAGGTGTTATCCTGCAGGCAAGAATCGATGAAGAAGGAATACTTGAGTCTACTCCGCACTTTGTGTTTCTAACGATTACGATTTGAAGAACAAGATCATGATGGAGGCACACAATACACCATTTGCAATCCATCTCGGAAGTACCAAATGTATCGTGATCTTCGACATACATTTTGGTGGAGCAATATGAAGAGAGAGATTGCAAAGTTTATCTCGAGGTGTTTAACTTGTCAACGTGTAAAGGCGGAGCATCAAGTGCCAAAGGGTCCATTGCAACCACTTGAGATTTCGAAATGGAAGTGGGAACACATTACCATGGATTTCGTTACGGGTCTTCCCACGGTTTCTCAAGGCATAAATGATATTTGGGTTATTGTTGATAAATTAACCAAGTCTGCTCATTTCTTGCCGATACGGGAGATTTAATCCCTTGAACGTCTTGCTCATATGTATGTAAATGAGATTGTGAGATTGCATGGCATGCAAGTATCCATAGTTTCAGATCGTGACCCAAGATTCACTTCACGATTTTGGGTTAGCTTGTAAAAAGCTATGGGCACGGATTTACGATTCAGTTTGGCATAACCATCCTCAAACGGACGGACAATCAGAGAGGACAATCCAAACTCTTGAAGATCTATTAAAACTTTGTGTCCTAGACTTCAAAGGGAGTTGGGATAAGTATTTACCATTGGTGGAATTCTCCTACAACAACAGTTATCAGGCAAGTATAGGTGTGGCTCCATTTGAAGCATTATATGGACGAAAGTGTCGCTCTCCAATATGTTGGGATGAGGTGGGTGAAGCAACATTGTTGGAACCCGAGTTGGTACGTATGACTACAGAAAAGATCCAAATGATTCGACAATGTATACAAATGGCACAGGATCGACAAAAGAGTTATGCGGATCTTCATCAAAAGGACATGGAATTTAGTATTGGGGATCATGTATTGTTGCATGTTGCTCCATGGAAGGGAGTTACAAGATTTGGGAAGAGAGAAAAGCTCAATCCACGATTTATTGGTCCATTTCAGATTCTTGACCGAGTAGGAAATGTAGCCTATAGACTCGCGTTACCTCCAAGTATGTCTCGTGTTCATAATATTTTTCATATATCTGTGCTACGTAAATATGTGAAAGACCCGAACCACGTTATTGAGTTAGAACCAGATGAGATAGCCGAAGACTTAACGTACGAAGAGGTACCTGTCAAGATCTTAGATAGGAAGGAGCATGTCCTACGCACAAAGGTCATACCACAAGTTAAAGTTTTGTGGAGGAACCATGCTATAGAGGAAATGACCTGGGAGTTGGAAACAGAAATGGAAGCGAGGTATCCTCACCTTTTCGAAACACCAGGTACGTACGACAATTTCGAGGACGAAATTTCATAAGGAGGGGAGGTTGTAAGACCCCAACTTATTATTAATGAAATTGAATTTCCTCTATTTATTATTTTGAAATAGTAAGGGTTGATTTGATGAATGTGGTTAGTTATGGGTAAAATACGCAAATATTTTAAAAATGCAAGTGGTTATAAAATATTCATTGTTGTCGGGGAATATTAGTTTGGTCGTAGAATATTCTTACTGTCGGGGAATATTCGTACGACGGCACAGCTTTGTGTGGGCCCCATAACGGAAAGCGATTAGATGAAGAAAATGACAAGTATAAGTTGTTTATAAATAACGACGTAGTTGTTGCATTGCAATTATCTTGTTGGAATACCGGTGGGTTAAAAACAAGAAGACACAACGATTGCACCATTATTGATTCTTACGTAAAAAGGCACTACTCAATAATTGTTACAGTAGTTACTGTTCAATATTTTATTTTATTGATTCAATAATTGTTGAGTTGATATTTTATATTATTGTTGTTTCAATAATTGTCATTACGATATTTTCCTTTATCGAATCAATAATTCATATTATTTGAATAATATTATTAGATAGCATTATTGGCAATGTCTAGAAAGTCCTGTCTAAGGAGAGGTTTGGTCACCTAATTGCGCGCCAGTAAGGAGAAATCCTTATTAGAAAGCCCCCTCTTTCCTGGGAACGACCTGGTTGGTAGTATTGTGATTCTGTAATATTATTTGTGAATAATTAATTATTGATTTATATGATAAGAAAAATATTCATTTTATGTGGATATAGATGGAGAAAATTTTAAAGTGACAATTGTTGAAAATTTGATATTTTATCTTTTTTGATAAATAATTTATTTAAATATATTATTATATTTTAATAATATAATAATGGTGATATTTTTACAATGAATGTGGGATATATGAGTATATGAGAAGGAGGAGTATTTTTGTTACTAAAAATATTTAAAACATGTTAAACAGGTTTGTGGGCCCATTTCTTGACTGAAATTTGATTATAGCCTATAAAATTGCCCCGTTTATAGATTTCAGACAACTTTTGTTTGGAATTTGGAAAAACTTTCTTCTGCAAAGTTGTAGAGAATTAAATTTCCTATGGAATGGACATAAGATTCAAATTTTTTTGATAAAAGGGCTATTTATTATGAATTGTTGAAGCTCCAAAGTTCCGAAATAATTGATTTTTGAAAGTTTTAATTATTTTTAATAAGAAAAACGATTTTTTGTAAGTTTTGTGAGGTGGGCTACTTGGTGGCTGATGTTTTGGACAAAATAAGGGTGCATAGGAAATTTTAAAAAAATATATTAATATTTTATTAAATTTTCTTCTTTGGTGTTCTAAGCATTTTCCTATAAATAGGGTGCTTAGGTTCAAATTGAAAAACACACCAGAAACTGAAGTTTTCTCTATCTATATTATCGAGCGTATTCTTGTGAGTATTTTGATACTTTGAGTGTTGCTATACGGTGCAAGTTCCTTCAGCGTTATATCTGATATTCCAGCCAGAAGTACTATTCTTTTCGAGGTAAGGGATATTATTTTTTCTTATAAATGATATTATTTCCTTCAATATCATTATGATGGAATATTAGAAAGATTTTTCTTGTAAAATTCTTGTCTTTTCAAAGTTGTCGAGGTTACTATTCACATGATACTCAAGACTATTAACGATATCTACATTATTCATGAATACTAAGACTATTCACAGAAAAATTAAATTTTCGTTTTTTGTCCAAAATATCTATTATGGATACTAGCTTTGATTGTATCCATGTTTTGATCATTCTTAAATTTTACTTCACTATGGTTATTTATGAAGTATATTTAAACTTGGACTGTTTAAAGTACGACTCCTTATTATTTGTTCTTTTGTTTCATTGGATTCGCTTTTCTTTAAAATATTTTCATCATCCTCATTCTAAATGATGATATTCTTGAATATCTTTGGCCTCAGAAGCAAAGATGGTTGATTTTCTTATGAATATTTTTGCCCGTAGTGCAAAAGATGTACAGTGTTGAGATGAACATGAATTAATCGATTAATATCTTTGGCTCAGTAGTGCAAAGATGAATATTTGATTCAAGATGTATATTGATTGATGTTACAGGATAAAATATTGATGATGGACTTTTAAATTCATAGATTATAGTAGATATCATTCTCTACATAACTCATCTATGAATTATTATTTCCGCTGCAAATATTGATCTGAAACTTGTTGTCTATTATATTTTATCAGATTTTTCCTTGTTGAAGACTAACGATAATTTGTTCTATATTATCTTAGTCATAATATTCTTTAGTGGGCTAGTTGAGTTCACCCTTTTCCTTTTTATTCCATTATTTTTTCTCAGGAGGCGAGAATGTAGCGAGTTCTATTCGGGTTGTGGAATGGTTCTAAAGAGTTGTTTTAATAGTCCTCACCATTTTTGTAAAATAGTGTATCAATAATTGGAATGAGGACTTATTTGAGTGTTGATATTGTCTAGAAGACAATATTTATTTTTAAACTCACAGTTTATGTGTTGTCGTATTTTGCACGATAATTGTATTAATAAAGTTGTAGTTGTTTCTGTACCATGTATTTGGCGACTCAGAATGGGTGTTGAATAACTATTTTGGGGGCGTCACAAACAGCCTCTGACAGTTATGTTTGGGCCATGAAACTTGATTTGGATTCTAGTATTACATAGATACTACAATACTAACACTTTATACCAACAAGAAACTTAGCAAGCATGAATTTATGAGTGGTCAAACCACCTACCCTACAAACTGTTATGAATTTCTGGGTTTCATGAAGAACACTCAAGAACAACACCTATAGCGACGGTTCTGTCGCTATAGGTAGTCTTTAGTGACAGTTTATTTCTAAAATTAATTATTTTTATTAAATAAATTAAAAAATTAGTTTTTAATTATTAAAAATACAAAATAAATTATTAAAAATTATTTTAAAGTCCAAAAATTATATTTTAATTATTTTGGATATATTTCATAAATATTTAATATTTTTGGAATATTAAAGGTATTAATTTATTTAATAATTATATTAAATAAATTATTTAAAAATGATTTTAATACTTGAAAAATTATTTAAAATTATATTATGATATAAGAAAATATTTTAAGTTATTTTCTATGACTTTTAATATTTTGTGATAAATTTCATTAATAAATTAATATTAATGATAATTAAGTTATTTAGTAAATGTATTAAATAAATTATGAAAAATAGAATTAATAATTTAAAAATCATATAAAAATGATTTAAAGGTTATAAAAATATTTTCAGTTATAAAATATAACTTTTGATATTTTGTCATGAAAAATTTAATATTTTAATATTAATGATATAATATTTATATTAAATAAATTAGTTTAAAATGATTTTGATATTATAAAAATTATTTTAAATGAAAATAAAGTGTTTAAATATTTGAAGTTATAAAATATAACTTCCAATATTTAAAGGATAATTTCATTAATAATTTGATATTAATGATATTAATTTAATATTAATGATATTAAATTTATTTAATAATTATATTAAATAAATATTTTAAAAATGGTTTTATTAATTTAAAATCATTTAAAAAGGATATAAATTAATTAAAAATATTTTAAGTTATAATTAATGACTTTTAATATTTTGATAAATAATGCATTAATATTTTAATATTAATGGAATTATTTAAAATTATTTTAATTGTTTTAAAAATTATTTAAGGGTAATATTAATACTTTAAAAGTATTCTAAGTTATTATAAATAACTTTAATATTTTGGCAATGGTTTTATTAATAGTTTAATATTAATTAAATATTAATGATAATAGAATTGTTTAATATTTAAATCATTTAATAATGATTCCGGTGTTTGAATATTCATGATAAATTATAATAAATGTTTAAAAATTATTTCAAGTCATTTAAAATGATATGACTGTTATTTAAATAGTCTAAATAGATATTGAACTTTGATATAGAGTCTTAGACTCGGTAATCACCTGATAAAGCCGTTGGTACACCAACATATTTCAGAAATTGATCTAGACTTAGATATTTTGACTGTATTAATGTTTGTTTGTGATTTAATGACTGTTGATTTTATGTGATAAGGTGATTAGGTTATGTGCTGACTGCAATAAGTAGTGCTATGTGTTATAGTATGTTATTCTAATCGATCAAATGATCTTATTAATGATAGGTTTCGGTATAAAAGATAGAACTAAGTTCCATAAGTGTAAGAAGCAAACCAGGCAAGTATCCTACCTTTGCTTTTTCTTTATGTAATGGACATGAGTAAGAAAGTTTCAGAATTATATTATTATTGTACTAGATTATTAACCCTATTGTTATATACATTATATCCGCTCATTGTTTATCAACATGATATTATATTATATAATTCAGATATATATTCTGTTTGTTAATTTCTAAATATGGTTATACAAGTGTTCCCACTTGGATAATCATTGTATTTAATCACATGTTGATATATATATATATATATATATATATATATATATATATAAATCAAGATGAATACAAGTAAAATCCATCTAAGTATTATTTGACCTAGCTGTATACGCATTCATAAATATCGTTGAATATGATAAAACTGTTTTGTATCCAATCAAATTGTTTTGGTTCTGATTCCTGACTAATTATGAACATCCCAAACATGGGAAAAATTTTATACGCCAAGGCGGACAAAGTGAACGATAATATCGTTCTTGAATGTAGTATTAATCAACACAGGGTTCATGGGATGTACACCCTCGTGCCTGTAAGTTATGACGGTTTATAAATGAAGTTCTGTCTAACATTTTCCAAAACAGAAAACAATGTTCATAGTCTGTCAACTACCCTATATATATAGTCAATACGTAGTTTCAAAACTTTGATATATAAATAATATATTGTTATGATTGGTTCAATTTACTTCACAACTATTGATTTGTTGTAGAAGTGATGTATAAAGAAAATATTTAATTCTTTCAGCTAAATATATTTATAATTGCTATTACTTGCTGGGCACCCAAATGCTCATTCTTGCTTTAAATTTAAATGTTTTCATCTAGGCATGATCAACTCGAAGGTTTAGACAAGAACAAGCAAAAAGGAAATCAAATAGAATATGTTTATTGGTATCTTTTGTAATAGTTAGACTGTATTAAGACTATGATATGTATTATATATCATGTAAGGAATTATAGTAAAGGTTGCGTACTTGGGATTAGACTCTGATAAATGTAAATTAAATTTGATATTCATATTATTGTTATTATTATTAGTATTATTACGCTCAAAGAAATGGTATCGTAAAGCACCGAGTTCAGATTTCAAGTACCTGAATTTGGGAGCGTTACAATAACAATAATATAAATACCAAACTTAATTCACATAAATATCAGAGTCTAATCTCAAGTACGCAACCTTTAAATATTCATTACAATACATGATAATAATAAATATCATCCTTATCTTAATAAAACCAAACTATTATATAATATATAGCATAACATTCATTCAACAACTTTCCCTTTTCATTTGTTCTTGGCCGAACCATCTGGTTGTTCACACTTAGCTGAAAACATTTAAATTAAGCAATGATGAGCATTTGAGTGCCCAACAAGTAATAAAAATAATATATATTAGTTGAAAGGATTAAATAGTTTCTTTGAACGACACTTCTACAATGAATCAACAGTTGTGATGTAAGCTGAACCAATAATAAACAACATATCATTTTAGTTTTAAATTTTTAAAACTACGTACCGACTATAAACAAGGATCAGTCGACAGACTATGAACATTGTTTTCTATTTTCAAAAAGGTTAAACAGAACTTCATATGTAAACCGTCATAACTTACAGGCACGGGGGTGATCAGCCCATTATGCCCTATATTAATCAATACTACATACAAGAACGATATTTTCGTTCAGCATATCCGCCTTAGGCGCATAAAAGTTTCCTAGATTCGAGATGTTCATACTAGTCTAGAATCCGAACTAAAAAAATTCGGTTGGATACAATAAAGTTCTATCTTGTTCAATAACATTTTTAAATCTGTGTCTAGCTGAATCAAATAGCTTAGATGGCTTTTAAGTCAATGTATACATACTGGAAACCAATAAGTATGTATCAATATGTGATAAAATATAATGATTATCAAAGAGAGGACAATTGTATAACCATGCTTAGAAATTAACGAACAAAATATATATCTTGATCTATAATAACAGAATTAATGAACTTGTACAACAGATTATGATCTAATAACGTATACAGAATCATTGCATAAGTACATACAAAGGTGAAGATATTTGAGCAATGAAAAGAATAGTTTCGATATTTGTTTACGCATGTCCAATGCATAAAATAAATGAAAATATAGGATACGTGTCTGATCTACTACTTACACAACTTAGTTTTATCTTTTATATCAAAACATATCATTAATAAGATCATTCGTTCGATTAGAATAATATATCATGTAAGACCCCAACTTTTATGAATAAAGATGAATTTTCTACAATTATCATTTTTGAATATTATGGAATGAATTTGATATACTATTATAGTTGTGGGTAATAGTTATAAATTTTGCAAAGTACGCAAGTTATTATATAATATTCGATTGGTCGGGGAATATTCATTTTAACAGGAATATTAAGACGACTAAGACAATCATTGGTGGACCCCCACAACGGAATTATCATTTTGATTAAGAAAACGACAAAAATATTTTGTGAAAATAATAAATGAAAGTTTTATCGTTAGCTCGTTGAAACACCCGGTGTTAAAAAGTACGAGAATGCGCTGTGGTTGCATAGTAGCATACCAGTATTGATTATTGATGCTTATATGAGAAGTCACTCGCTTTTGTTCAATTATTGCTTGAAGAATTGTTGCATAGTATCTCACGTTAATTTATTCAATTATTGTCGATATTTTATATATTATTAAATCAATAATTGAGAAGGCGGTTATTAATATTATTATTTGTAATATTAACGTTGTCAGAAGTTACGCCAAGGAGAGGTTTGGTCACCTAATCATACGCCAATAGGAGAAATTCTTATTGGAAAGCCCCCTCTTTCCTGGGAACGACCTGGTCGATTAATATTGTGAATTATAAAAATGATGATAAATGTTGTTAAAAATATTGAGGAGTTTTTATAAAGTATTTGTTATAAATTTTGGTGTATTATTTGAACCCCCATTTACCCATTTTTTAAAATAATCGGTAAAAAAAATTTAGTATTTTTGGTGGGCCCACATGTGGGGGCCACATGTAGGGCCCACATGTGACTTTGGAAACTGAATTGAAAATGGAGTTGGGGGAGGAAACCTTCTGGGAGGGGATTTATATAATTATATATATATATGTGTGTGTGTGTGTGTGTGTGTGACCTTGGGGGAAGGGAATTGGTTTGGTAGGAAGGGAGTACTATGTGTATTATATGTATATTATGTTTTGCAAGTTGGTTGGGAGGGAGTACTACTAGTGTTATTATTATATATAAACTTATGTAATAATTTAAAAGGTAGCAGGGATGGTAATCACGAGGGTGACAACCCGTGAGTTATCAAAGCACATGCACATTATATATATATATATATATATATATATATATATATATATATATATATATATAATATAATATAATATATATAATATTTTATTTAAAAAATTTTATTTTATTAGAATATTTTATAGTAAACCAATTTGGATTTGTCTGCTTAAAAGTAAATCAACTGGATCGCTCAGAATTAGTTACTATTCATCCATTCTCCTATAAATAGAAGCTCATTCCTTCATTATTTCTTACGAATGAATTCACTGAAACTCTAGAGAGAGAAACTATAGAGAGAAAGAAGAAAAGTATTTTGCTACTTCACTACTCCTATATCCAGTTGTTCTAAGGTAAGGGGTATTATTTCTTTCATATTCATGAAGAAAACTTCTGTTATTCTATTTTTTTATTCGTTGAATAACTCAGATACGCTGGGTCTACCCTATACTTAGTGAAATTCTTCTGTTATTCCATTCTTTATCATTATGTTGGAATAACCTGTCTATGTGAAGTACCTCGTACATGGTGAAATTCTTCTGTTATTCCATTCTTTATTATTCTATTGGAACATCCTGTCTATGCGTTTATGCATGACCTGGTTCCGTTATTTATTATTTTGTTGGAACATCCCGCTTGTGCAATTTACTTTACCGACCGGTTTCGTTATTTATTATTCTCGTTGAAATATCCCGTTTTGTGCATTTACTGCATGAATTGGTTCCGTTATTTATTATTACATTGGAATAACTTCATCGTCTGTGGTCTATCGCATGCCTGGTGATTTCTTTTGTTATTCCATTCTTTATTATACTCAGTTGGTTAAAGTTTTGACTTCTATACTCCATGAAATTAGTGGAATATCCTTGATATTTGCGCTTCATCCAAAGTATCTTTTCATGGAAATATTCTTCGAGCATTCTTAAATTTTACTCTACAAAGAATTATCATGTTGACAATTTGGACGTTATTAGTTCCTCGGATAAATTAATTCTTGAACTTGTTTTATCAATTCTTATATCATTGTCATCATCCTCATGTTTATATTATGTTAAAAGTTATCTCGTGGCTGAAGAGTGCATAGATGGACTTGGTATGATTATAATCGAGATTAATCCAGTATAATCATGACCGTAATGTTACAAATGATGTGGTAAAAGTCTTTATTGGCCCGTAGTGCATTGATGGATGATTGTTGGCATGATCATGACCATCATGATGAATACAAGAATATCCTCGCCCGTAGAGCATGGATAATTTGTGGTTGTGATACTAATGAATATCCTGGTCAGTAAAAGTGTGGATGATGTGGATTATTTATCGTCGAGTCCCAATGATAAAAGTGATGAAAACCTTTTAAATCATAAAAGATAGTAGATTTTATTCTATACTTGACTCTTTTAATGGATTGCTTGATCCATTGCAGCTTAAACTTGATGTTTGTTATATCAGATCGTTTAACACTATCAAGGCTAACAATAATTTATTCGTATTATCTTAGTCATAATATTTCTTATTGGGCTAGTTGAGCTCACCTTTTACTTTCATTGTTCTCTTCAGAAATGAGAACGAAAGCGAGGGACTAGTCGGAAAGCGGAGTGACGGTCGAGATAATAGCATTAGTAGTCCTCACTGTTCTGTTAAATAGTGTGATAATAAATGTAATGAGAACTCAATTGAGTATGGATATTGTGTAGATGAAAATATTTGTATTAAAACTCACAGCATATGTTTTGTCGTATTTTACACGACTGTTGTATAATTAAGTTGTATTTGAATTTTGTAGCATATATTTGGCGACTCAAGATAGGTGATGTATACCTATTTTGGGGGCGTCATAGTTGGTATCAAAGCTTAGGGATATAATCCATGGCTGAGATGTGAGACAAGAACTAGGAGGGGAGAGACGGGGAATTCCTTCGCTAGTATGACCTACCTAAGTTTATTTGGTATTTAATTGATCGGTCAGAGTATAGGGATAAAATGTGATATGTTAATTAACCCTTGTTTTGTGGTAGTATTTGAAAATGACATCCAAGAATGTTGAGAACATCAATGGAGCACAGGAGACCGTTGAGTCTCTACAGATCAATAATCAGGATCAGGAAGGCGATAATCCTCAAGCAAACAACAACACGGACCAGATGATGAACGATGGAATGTTCAGAGGCTTTATGCAATTCATGCAACATCAGGCAAGAGTGGCTCCTGTCCAAAATGTAGGTGGAAACACTGGCAACTCTCGGACGGTCACCGCCAAGCAGTTTAAGGAACTGGGACCACCGGAGTTCTTTGGAGAGCCAAAACCACTCAAGGCAGAGACGTGGATAAAGCAGATCTGCAAGATATTTGATATCTTGGGATGCTCCGAGGAGCAAAAGGTTCCTTTTGCCACCTTCATGTTGCGTGCAGAGGCAGATTACTGGTGGGAATCTGTAAAACGTACTCAACCTGCCGCACTGAAGATGACTTGGGAGAAGTTCCATGAATTGTTCAATGACAAGTACTTTCCCGAAAGTATTCGTCACATGAAAGAGGTAGAGTTCATCAAGCTGGAGCAAAACAACATGACCGTGTCGCAAAGACGGCCAAGTTTGCCGAAAGTTATCCGGCCATCGTCCCATTTGGTTGATAATGGGGAGAGAATGATGCGAATGTTTCTAAGAGGTTTGAAACCCGAGATACGTCAATATCTTATCTCTTATAAACTGTGTTTGTATTCAGATGTTGTTAATAGGTCTCAGTTATTGGAGCGCGATAATGAGTCAACCCAACCAAAAGAGAGCAGCCGACAAAATGATAATACTAGTGATAGCAGTCATCGAAGCGGTGACAATAAGCGTGGAGGGAATCAACATGCCAGAAATGGTAACCACTTCGGTGGTAATCATGGCCAAAACAATAAGAATGGACATTTCAAGAAGAGGAGATTCAACAATGATGGAAAGACGTCAGCACCCGCACCCGTTGTTAAGGAAGGAGAACGACCACCTATCATATGCTTCAAATGTGGAGAGGAGGGACACATCAGTCCAAACTACGCGATGTCGTCCAAAGCATGTTATAATTGTGGAAGAGAAGGTCACCTAGACCGATTTTGTCGTTCACCAAAGACAAGTTCAGCTAAGACAAAGGCACCAAAAGACATCCCAGAAAAGCCAAAGCCAGTAGTGCAAGGGAGAGTGTAAGGCCCCGAATTTTATGAAATAAAAGTATTCAATTTTTCTTATAATTACTATTCAGTAAATGGTTAAATTGATAAAAGTTAAAGTTAAGGGTGATATATATAATTTTTTCAAAATAAGCAAGTGGTTATAAAATATTCATTATTATTTCGGGGAATATTCGTTTGGTCGTGGAATATTCTTTCCGCGTTGGGAATATTAGTACGATTTGCTTGACCATTTTCAGGGGCCCCATAATGTAATAACCGGCGGATGAAGAAAACGACAAAAGGGAGTTTTTATAAATAATAAGCGTAATTATTATTTATTAACATGTTAGAATACCCGGTGGGTAAAGTAAAGTAATACGCTGGCGTTGTTAAAGAGCACACTTGCAGACACCGCAAGTATTTTGAATTATTGACTCTTACGTAAGAAGGCACTACTCTAATAATTGATACAAAGAATTATCTGCTCAATATTTTATTTTATTGATTCAATAATTGTGCGTTGATATTTTATATTCTGTTGTTTTAATAATTGTCACTATACAAGATTTTCTATTATCGAAGCAATAATTTATATTATCTCGAATAATATTATTAGAAAACATTATTGGCAATGTCTAGAAAGTTCATCTAAGGAGAGGTTTGGTCACCTAATCAGGCGGCAGTAGTGAGAAATCTTTATTGGAAACCCCTCTTTCCTAGAAACCGCACCGGGTTGTCAATATTGTGATTCTCAGTATTATTATTTGTGAATAATTAATTATTGATTCATATGATGAGGAAAATATTGATTCTATGTGGATATAGATGGAGAAAATTTTAATGTGACAATCGTTGAAAATTGAAATTTTAACTTTTCCGATAAAATAATTCATTTAAATATATTATTATATTTTAATAATATAATAATGATGATATTTTTATGATGAATGCCGGATATATGAGTATATGTGGAGGAGGAGTATTTTTGTTACCAAAAATATTTAAAGCATGTTTATGTGTAAATTGGACCCCATTTTTCTTGGTCGAAATTTGATTATAACCGTAAAATTGCCCGTTTGTGGATTTTGATCAATTTCTGTTTGGAATTTGGAAAAACTTTCTTCTGTAAAGTTGTAGAGAATTTAATTTCCTATAAAAACACGCGAGATTCGAATTTTCTGATAAAAGGGCTTTTTATTATGAATTATTGAAGTTTCGGAGTTACAAAATAATTAATTTTTAGAAGTATAAAATATTTAAAATGACAAAAACATTTTTTGTCATTGTTGTGGGTCTTACATGTGTTAGAAGTGGCTGAATTCAGATCCTTAGAAGTGGGCGTAGGAATTATAATATTAATATTAATATTTTAATAAATTTTCTACTTTGGTGTTCTAAGCATTTTTCTACAAATAGGGTACTTAGGTTAGAATTGAAAATCACACCAGAAATTGAAGTTTTCTCTCTCTATATTATCGAGCGTATTCTTGTGAGTATTTTGAGTATACTTTGAGTATTTCTATATGGTGCAAGTTCGTTCAGCGTTATATCCGACATTCCAGTACTGCTCTTTTGAGGTAAGTGATTTTTAAGGGTGATTATGTTTTTCAGTTTTGTATTTTTCCGGACCTTCAAAAATTCTGGAAAAAGTTAAAATGATATTTTGATGAGTTTTGTAGATTGTGTCCAAAAATGGCGATTTTTGGATGTATAGATTAGGAGTTATGAATTTTATGAGAAAAGACTATTTTAAAAGTAACTATTTATAACTCCTTGTGATTAACTCCAAAATTGATGAAATTTTTATTGGGAGTACATCTATATAATATCAAGTATACAGTATTAATTTGAATTTTTGGACAAAAGTACAATTTATGATAAATGTCTAACTATTAGGTAGTTTTGGACATATGGAAAATAGTAAATGAATTTTAAAAATTCGAGAAAAATATATATTCAATATGGGACTATATTCTTCTAAATCCAAGAAAATAAATATTTTTGGAACTGATTTGATATTTTCATGAAATGTTCTAATTATGAGTAAATGAATTAAATATGTTATGTGAAGTAAGAAAATTGGAAAATATGATTTATTGGCTTGAGAATCATATATGAGGTATATCTGATTTTTATGAGGGTTTTGGTTAATGATGATGAAATCTTATGAGTTTGGCATTTTAGATGATTAAATGCATTAATTATTAAAGTGTAAATAATTGGATTAAATTATTTATAAGTTTAAGAAATGATTAAAATATTATTATAATATTAATAATATTAGATTATGAGATTTCTAAGTGATTTATAACATTTGGATTAAGGTGTTATAAATATGGATATGAATTTTATTATAAAACTTTATCTTTTCGTGTCGAGGTTACTATACGCATTATACTACTATTTACGTATTTAATATTTGGTACTTATTCATGACAAATTGGTTTCTTCTCCGACCAAATTGTCGTTGATTTATGAATCTTACTCTTGAAATTAAAACCATGTTTTGATTATATTGTTTTTATATAACACTCTTATAACCCTAATGATGATATTTCTCTTTAACTTAAGTGTAAAGATGAGTAGATTATTGGTATGATCGTGACTATAGGTTCTCTTTGGCCAGTAGTGCAAAAGTTGAATTGTTGACTGGTATGATCATGACCATTGGATTTACAATTGAATATTTTTAGCTTAAGTGCAAAGGTGAATTGATCAACATGGTAATAATTATTGTTATATAACTTCTGAAATGATTATGTATTTCTTTGATATATGAATATCTTTGGTTCGTAGTGCAAAGATGACTTGTTGATGAATATCTTAGCCTGTAGTGCAAAGATGAATTATTGATGAATATCTTTTGCTCGTAATGCAAAGATGACCTGTTGTTGAATATCTTTAGCATGTAGTGCAAAGATGAATTATTGATGAATATCTTTGGCTCATAATGCAAAGATGACCTGTTGTTGAATATCTTTGGCATGTTGTGCAAAGATAAACTGTTGATGAATATCTTTGGCCGTGGTGCAAAGATGAATTTATTAGTATGATTATGAACAGGAATTGTGATTTGGTATAACCATGATCTTTGATGTTTCAGGTAAAGACAGGTGATGAAGTTATCTTCGTCCTGGATAAGAAGAGGAATTTAGAACTCCATTTATGATTATGAGTTATACATGTGATTGTGGACGGGAATTATTGATTGATGTTACAGGGATAAAACATTGTTGGTGGACTTTTAACATTGAGAAGATAATAGATTTTATGGTCTATTTGACTCTTCTAATGGATTGCTCATTCCGCTGCAACTATGGTTGAAAAATTTTATCATCTACCATATGTTCTAAATCTCTGATTTATTACTGATGAAGGCTATTGATAATTTAATTATCTTTAGTTATGATATTCTTTACTGGGCTATTTGTGCTTACCCATTTGTTTCACAATTCCTTTCAGGTAATAAAAGTGTAGCTGGGTCGAGCGGGGGATAGCGAGGGAATAGAATGGTGGTCTATAGATGTTGAGGGTGAGGTGAATTTAACTTGGAAGGGTGTTTTGCCACTATCATACAAGATGTCTAATGACATACAACCTCGTGTCATCATAAGACAAGGTTGTGCTCATCCACTTGCTGAGTATATTTACAAGCACTACCTATATAATCTTGGTGTTTGTTTGGAGTATAATACCCAATTAGAGACATTGGAGATAATGATATGTCAAGAGAAGACTCACCATTGGGAAGAATATGATAGTAATCTTCTCGCTTTTTTTCGGGGTCTATTGGGTCAACCAAGGATAATTTCGTGGCCAAATGATATCTACCATAACCTAAAAGCATGGCCTCCCATGTATACGGGTTTTCTTGAGCACTTCTCAAAGATTCTAATTTCTAAAACAGGCTTTTTGACTATACCTTTATGTAAGGTGTCACCGTGACGTACTACTGATTGGTATATATTTGTATCCAAACTCACAAAGATATGTGTTGTTGTATTTTGCACGACAATTGTTGTAATAAAGTTGTAGTTGTTTTTCGTACATATATTTGGCAACTCAGAATGGGTTGGATGGAATGGACCTATTTTGGGGTCGTCACATTTTATCGTCGAGCTTAGGGATATGATCTCTCTGGCGGAGATCGGGATTAGAACTAGGAGGGAGAGATGAGTAAATCCTTCGCTAGTGTGTCCTACCTAAGCTTATTTGTTGGTCATCATAATATCGGATATTATGTGATATGTTAATTTGTTAAATTAACCCTTGTTTTGAAGTCGTATTCTAGAATGATATCCAAATACGGAGAGATGAGCAATGGAGAAATCATGATGACAGGGGAGATAGAATCTGAAATGAAAGCAAGGTATTCTCAACTCTTTGAAATACCAGGTACGTAAATTTCGAGGACGAAATTTCATAAGGAAGGGAGATTGTAAGGCCCTGAATTTTATGAAATAAAAGAATTCAATTTTTCTTATAATTAATATTCAGTAAATGGTTAAATTGATAAAAGTTAAAGTTATGGGTGATATATATAATTTTTTCAAAATAAGCAAATGGTTATAAAATATTCATTATTGTCGGGGAATATTCGTTTGGTCGTGGAATATTCATTCGTCGGGAATATTAAATTTACGACGACGCAAACCATTTGTGGGGCCCCATGTGAGAATATTTATCGGATGAAGAAAACGACAAATAGGAGTTTTTATAAATAATGAACAGTAATTATTACCATTAACATCGTTAGAATACCTTGGGTAAAGTAAAGTAAAACACACGTTGTTGCTTAAGAAGAACACCAGATTGCACGCAGATTTTTGAATTATTGATTCTTACGTAAGAAGGCACTACTCAATAATTGTTACAGTAATTACTGTTCAATATTTTATTTTATTGATTCAATAATTGCTGCGTTGATATTTTATATTACTGTTGTTTTAATAATTGTCACTACACAGTATTTTTCATTATCGAAGAAATAATTCATATTATCTGAATAATATTATTAGAAAACATTATTGGCAATGTCTAGAAAGTTTTGTCTAAGGAGAGGTTTGGTCACCTAATCACGCCCAAGAAGAGAGAAATCTTTATTGGAAAACCCCTCTTTCCTGGGAACTATCTGGTTGTCAATATTGTGATTTTGTAATATTATTTGTGAATAATTAATTATTGATTCATATGATGAGGAAAATATTGATTCTATGTGGATATAGATGGAGAAAATTTTTAATGTGACAATCGTTGAAAATTGAAATTTTATCTTTTCTCGATAAAATAATTATTTAAATATATTATTATATTTTAATAATATAATAATGATGATATTTTTACGATGAATGTGGGATATATGAGTATATGTGGAGGAGGAGTATTTTGTTACCAAAAATATTTAAAGCATGTTTTATGTGTAAATGTGGACCCCATTTCTTGATCGAAATTTGATTATAAATTTTGTAAAATCGCCTGCTTGTGGATTTTGGCCAATTTTGTTTGGAATTTGGAAAAACTTTTTCTCGCAAAGTTGTAGAGAATTTAATTTCCTATAAAACTTGCGAGATTCAAATTTTTCGATAAAAGGGCTATTTATTATGAATTATTGAAGTTTTGAGTTCCAAAATAATTAATTTTTGGAAGTATAAATATTTAAAATGACAAAAAATGTTTTTTGTCATTGTTGTGGGTCTTACATGTGTTAGAAGTGGCTGAATTCAGATCCTTAGAAGTGGGCGATGAATTGTAATATTAATATTAATATTTTAATAAATTTTCTACTTTGGTGTTCTAAAGATTTTCCTACAAATAGGGTACTTAGGTTAGAATTGAAAATCACACCAGAAATTGAAGTTTTTCTCTCTATATTATCGAGCATATTCTTGTGAGTATTTTGAGTATACTTTGAGTATTTCTATACTAATGCAAGTTCGATTCAAATCAAGTTATATCCGACATTCCAAAGATCGCTTCTTTTTTCGAGGTAGTAAGGATTTTTAAGGGTGATTATGTTTTTCAGTTTTGTATTTTTCGGACCTTCAAAAATTTGGAAAAAGTTGAAATGATATTTTGATGAGTTTTATAGATTGTGTCCAAAAATGGCGATTTTTGGATGTATAGATTAGAGTTATGGATTTTATGAGAAAAGACTATTTTAAAAGTAACTATTTATAACTCCTTGTGATTAACTCCAAAATTGATGAAATTTTTATTGGGAGTATATCTATATAATATCAAGATACCGTATTAATTTTGGAATTTTTGGACAAAAGTACAATTTATGATAAATGTCTAACTATTCGTAGTTTTGGTTATATGGAAAATAGTAAATGAATTTTAAAAATTCTAAGAAAAAAATATATATTCAATATGGGACTATATTCTTCTAAATCCCCGTAAAATAAATATTTTTGGAACTGATTTGGTATTTTCATGAAATGTTCTAGTTATGAGTAAATGAATTAAATATGTTATGTGAAGTAAGAAAATTGAAAATATTATTTATTGGCTTGAGAATCATATATGAGGTATATGCAGATTTTTATGAGGGTTTTGATTAATGATGATAAAATCTTATGAGTTTGGCATTTTAGATGATTAAATGCATTAATTATTAAAGTGTAAATAATTGGATTAAATTATTTATAAGTTTAAAAAATGATTAAAAATTATTATAATATTAATAATATTAGATTATGAGATTTCTAAGTAATTTATAATATTTGGATTAAGGTGTTATAAATATGGATTTGAATTTTATTATTAAACTTTATCTTTTCGGTGAGAGGTTACTTACGACGATACTAGATTTACGTATTTAATATTTGGGTACTATTATTCACGATAAATTGGTTTCTTCTCCGACCAAATTATCATTGATTTATTAATCTTACTCTTGAAATTAAAACTATGTTTTGATTATATTGTTTTTATATAACACTCTTATAACCCTAATGATGATATTTCTTCGACTTGAGTGTAAAGAAGAGTAGATTATGGTATGATCGTGACTATAGGTTCTCTTTGGCCAAAGAGTGCAAAAGTTGAATTGTTGGATTGGTATGATCATGACCATTGGATTTACAATTGAATATTTTTAGCTTAAGTGCAAAGGTGAATTGATCAACATGGTTATAATTATTGTTATATAACTTCAAATGATTGTGTATTTCTTTGATATATGAATATCTTTGGCTCGTAGTGCAAAAGACGACTTGTTGATGAATATCTTATTGTAGAAAAAGATGAATTATTGATGAACATTTTTGCTCGTAATGCAAAGATGAATTGTTGAATATCTTTGCTTTGTAGTGCAAAGATGAATTATTGATGAATATTTTGGCTCATAATGCAAAGATGACTGTTGTTTAATATCTTCGCATGTAGTGCAAAGATGAATCTGTTGATGAATATCTTCGGCGTGGTGCAAAGATGAATTTATTAGTATGATTTTGAACAGAACTATGATTTGGTATAACCATGATCTTTGATGTTTCGTAAAGACAAGTGATGAAATTATCTTCGTCCTGGATAAGAAGAGGAATTTAGAACTACAATTATGATTATGAGTTATACATGTGATTGTGGGCAGGAATTGTTGATTGATGTTACAGGGATAAAACATTGTTGGTGGACTTTTAACATTTAGAAGATAATAGATTTTATGGTCTATTTGACTCTTCTAATGGATTGCTCATTCCGCTGCAACTATGGTTGAAAAGTTTTATCATCTACCCTATGTTCTAAATCTCCGATTTAGTACTGATGAAGGCTATTGATAATTTAATTATCTTTAGTCATGATATTCTTTACTGGGCTATTTGTGCTCACCCATTTGTTTCACAATTCCTTTCAAGTAATAAAAGTGTTGCTGGGTCGAGCGGGGATAGCGAGGAATAGAATGGTGGTCTATAGATGTTGAGGGTGAGGTGAATTTAACTTGAAGGGTGTTTTGCCACTATCATACAAGATGTCTAATGACATACAACCTCGTGTCATCATAAGACAAGGTTGTGCTCATCCACTTGCCGAGTATATTTACAAGCACTACCTATATAATCTTTGGTGTTTGTTTGGAGTATAATACCCAATTAGAGACATGGAGATAATGATATGTCAAGAGAAGACTCACCATTGGGAAGAATATGATAGTAATCTTCTCATTTTTTCTTTGGGGTCTATCGGGTCAACCAAGGATAATTTCGTGGCCATATGATATCTACCATAACCTAAAAGCATGGGCATCCCATGTAATGTAAGGTTTCTTGAGCACTTCTCAAAGATTCTAATTTCTAAAACAGCTTTTTGACTATACCTTTATGTAAGGTGTCATCATGACGTCTTACTGATTGGTATATATTTGTATCCAAACTCACAAAGATATGTGTTGTTGTATTTTGCACGACAATTATTGTAATAAAGTTGTAGTTGTTTTCCGTACTCATATATTTGGCGACTCGTAATGGGTTGGATGGAATGGACCTATTTTGGGGTCGTCACATTTGGTATCGAGCTTAGGGATATGATCTCTGGCGGAGATCTGGATTGGAACTAGGAGGGAGAGATGAGTAAATCCTTCGCTAGTGTGTCCTACCTAAGCTTATTTATTTGTCGGGTCACCATAATATCTGGATATTATGTGATATGTTAATTTGTTAAATTAACCCTTGTTTTGAAGTCAGATTCTAGAATGATATCTCAAATACGGTGAGACGAAAGCAATGGAGAAATCATGATGACAGGGGAGATAGAATCAAATGAAAGCAAGATATTCTCAACTCTTTGAAATACCAGGTACGTAAATTTCTGGGACGAAATTTCATAAGGAGTGGAGATTGTAAGGCCCCGAATTTTATGAAATAAAAGTATTCAATTTTTCTTATAATTACTATTCAGTAAATGGTTAAATTGATAAAAGTTAAAGTTAAGGGTGATATATAATTTTTTCAAAATAAGCAAGTGGTTATAAAATATTCATTATTGTCAGGGAATATTCGTTTGGTCGTGGAATATTCTTTCTATTTGGGAATATTAAGACGATGACGCAGACCATTTGTGGGCCCCATAACGAAAAGCTTATTGGATGAAGAAAATGACAAAAGGAGTTTTTATAAATGACAGAATTAATTATTCACAACAGAAGTTAGAATACCCGTTGGGTAAAGTAAAATACTGGCGTTGTTGTTGCAAAACACAAAAGAGCACTCAGATTGCATAGTAGTATTTTGAATTATTGATTCTTACGTAAGAAGGCACTACTCAATAATTGTTACGAAGAATTACTGCTCAATATTTTATTTTATTGATTCAATAATTGTCTTTGCATTGATATTTTATATTCTCGTTGTTTTAATAATTGTCACTACACAAGATTTTCCATTATCGAAGCAATAATTCATATTATCCGAATAATATTATTAGAAAACATTATTGGTAATGTCTAGAAAGTTCTTTCTAAGGAGAGGTTTGGTCACCTAATCAAGGCGCCAAGAAGAGAGAAATCTTTATTGAAAAGCCCCCTCTTTCCGGAACCACCGTCACAATATTGTGATTTCGTAATATTATTTGTGAATAATTAATTATTGATTCATATGATGAGGAAAATATTGATTCTATGTGGATATAGATGGAGAAAATTTTTAATGTGACAATCGTTGAAAATTGAAATTTTATCTTTTTCGATAAAATAATTCATTTAAATATATTATTATATTTTAATAATATAATAATGATGATATTTTTACGATGAATGTGGGATATATGAGTATATGTGGAGGAGGAGTATTTTTGTTACCAAAAATATTTAAAGCATGTTTTATGTGTTTCATGGACCCCATTTCTCGATCGAAATTTGATTATAACAGTAAAATCGCCTGCTTGTGGATTTTTGGCCAATTTTATTTGGAATTTGAAAACTTTCTTCTGCAAAGTTGTAGAGAATTTAATTTCCTATAAAACTTGCGAGATTCGAATTTTCTGATAAAAGGGCTATTTATTATGAATTATTGAAGTTTCGGAGTTCCAAAATAATTAATTTTTGGAAGTATAAAATATTTAAAATGACAAAAATGTTTTTTGTCATTGTTGTGGGTCTTACATGTGTTAGAACTGGCTGAATTCAGATCCTTAGAAGTGGGCGTATGAATTGTAATATTAATATTAATATTTTAATAAATTTTCTACTTTGGTGTTCTAAGCATTTTCCTACAAATAGGGTACTTAGGTTAGAATTGAAAATCACACCGTAAATTGAAGTTTTCTCTCTATATTATCGAGCATATTCTTGTGAGTATTTTGAGTATACTTTGAGTATTTCTATATATGCAAGTTCGTTCGTTATATCCACATTCGAAGATCGCTTTTTTGAGGTAATAAGTGGATTTTAAGGGTGATTATGTTTTTCAGTTTTGTATTTTTTCGGACCTTCAAAAATTCTGGAAAAAGTTGAAATGATATTTTGATGAGTTTTGTAGATTATGTCCAAAAATGGCGTTTTTTTGATGTATAGATTAGGAGTTATGGATTTTATGAGAAAAGACTATTTTAAAAGTAACTATTTATAACTCCTTGTGATTAACTCCAAAATTGATGAAATTTTTATTGGGAGTACATCTATATAATATCAAGATACCGTATTAATTTTGGAATTTTTGAAAAAAACACAATTTATGATAAATGTCTAACTATTTAAGTAGTTTTGGCTATATATGAAAATAGTAAATGAATTTTAAAAATTTCGAGAAAAATATATATTCAATATGGGACTATATTCTTCTAAATCCCGTAAAATAAATATTTTTGGAACCGATTTGGTATTTTTCATGAAATGTTCTAGTTATGAGTAAATGAATTAAATATGTTATGTGAAGTAAGAAAATTGAAAAATATGATTTATTGGCTTTCGAGAATCATATATGAGGTATATGCTTGATTTTTATGAGGGTTTTGGTTAATGATGATGAAATCTTATGAGTTTGGCATTTTAGATGATTAAATGCATTAATTATTAAAGTGTAAATAATTGGATTAAATTATTTATAAGTTTAAGAAATGATTAAAATATTATTATAATTTTAATAATATTAGATTATGAGATTTCTAAGTGATTTATAACATTTGGATTAAGGTGTTATAAATATGGATATGAATTTTATTATGAAACTTTATCTTTTCATGTCGAGGTTTACTACGACGATACTGTATTTATGTATTTAACACGGGTACTATTCACTTACAAATTGGTTTTCTTCTCCGACCAAATTGTTGTTGATTTATGAATCTTACTCTTGAAATTAAAACCATGTTTTGATTATATTGTTTTTATATAACACTCTTATAACTCTAATGATGATATTTCTTCGACTTGAGTGTAAAGATGAGTAGATTATTGGTATGATCGTGACTATAGGTTCTCTTTGGCCAAGAGTGCAAAAGTTGAATTGTTGATCGGTATGATCATGACCATTGAATTTACAATTGAATATTTTTAGCTTAAGTGCAAAGGTGAATTGATCAACATGGTTATAATTATTGTTATATAACTTCCAAATGATTATGTATTTCTTTGATATATGAATATCTTTGGCTCAGAGTGCAAAAGATGACTTGTTGATGAATATCTTAGCCTCAGAAAGCAAAGATGAATTATTGATGAATATCTTTTCGCTTCAGAATGCAAAGATGACTGTTGTTGAATATCTTTAGCTTTCGTAGTGCAAAGATGAATTATTGATGAATATCTTTGGCTCATAATGCAAATATGACTGTTGTTGAATATCTTTGGCATGTAGTGCAAAGATAAACTGTTGATGAATATCTTTGGCCGTGGTGCAAAGATGAATTTATTAGTATGATTATGAACAGGAATTGTGATTTGGTATAACCATGATCTTTGATGTTTCAGGTAAAGACAGGTGATGAAATTATCTTCGTCCTGGATAAGAAGAGGAATTTAGAACTACAATTATGATTATAAGTTATACATGTGATTGTGGACAGGAATTGTTGATTGATGTTACAGGGATAAAACATTGTTGGTGGACTTTTAACATGGAGTAGATAATAGATTTTATGGTCTATTCGACTCTTCTAATGGATTGCTTCATTCCACCGCAACTATGGTTGAAAAGTTTTATCATCTACCATATGTTCTAAATCTCGATTTGACATCGATGAAGGCTATTGATAATTTAATTATCTTTAGTCATGATATTTTTTATCGAGCTATTTGTGCTCACCCTTTTGTTTCACAATTCCTTTCGTGTAATAAAAGTGTAGCCGGGTCGAAAGCGGGGATAGCGAGGGAATAGAATGGTGGTCTATAGATGTTGAGGGTGAGGTGAATTTAACTTGGAAGGGTGTTTTGCCACTATCATACAAGATGTCTAATGACATACAACTTCATGTCATCATAAGATAAGGTTGTGCTCATCCACTTGCTGAGTATATTTACAAGCACTACCTATATAATCTTGGTGTTTTTTTGGAGTATAATACCCAATTAGAGACATTGGAGATAATGATATGTCAAGAGAAGACTCACCATTGGGAAGAATATGATAGTAATCTTCTCGTTTTTCTTTGGGGTCTATTGGGTCAACCAATGATAATTATGTGGCCATATGATATCTACCATAACCTAAAAGCATGGCCTCCCATGTACGAAGGTTTCCTTGAGCACTTCTCAAAGATTCTAATTTCTAAAATAGTTTTTGACTATACCTTTATGTAAGGTGACACTGTGACGTGCTACAGTTGGTATATATTTGTATCCAAACTCACATCATATGTGTTGTTGTATTTTGCACGACAATTGTTGTAATAAAGTTGTAGTTGTTTTCCGTACCATATATTTGGTGACTCAGAATGGGTTGGATGGAATGGACCTATTTTGGGGTCGTCACAGAGAGCGTTTGTCGTGACCTCCCAGAAAGTAAGGAATCCAAACGAGGTCATCACGGGTAAGCTTATCATAAACTTTAGCGAGGTTTATACCTTATTTGATACCGGTTCTACCCATTCTTTTATTTCTCCTACTTGCGTTCAACGTTTAAATTTGACTCCGAAGAAATTAGACTTTGACTTATCTGTTGAAACTCCGTTGGGAGAAACCTTCATTACATCCATTGTTTAAAAGTCTTGTTTGGTTCAAATCGGTACCCTCACATTACCTGTCGATCTTATTTCATTGAAAATACTTGCATTTGACGTAATTCAAAGTGGATTGATTAGTTAACTACTCATCATGCAAAATTGATTATTTTCGTAAGGTTGTTAGCTTTCATATTCCTAACCAACCTATTATGCGAATTCAAGCAACCAAACCATTAAACTCAATCACTGTCATCTCAAGCAATAAAGCTATTCATTGATTGAAAAATGGATGTCAAGCTTTCTTAGCTCATGTCACGGATCTAAATTAAAATACGTTAGTTTTGAATGATATTTCTATTATTAATGAATTTCCTAACGTATTCCCTGAAGAACTTCCTGGCCTACCCCCAGAGCATGAAATTGAATTTTGTATCGACCTTGAACCCGGTACAAAACCTATTTCCAAAGTCCCATATCGAATGGCTTCTATTGAACTTCAAGAGTTAAAGACCCAACTACAGGAATTGTTAGACATCAGTTTCATTCGTCCTAGTACGTCTCCTTGGGGTGCTCCTGTTCTATTCGTGAAAAAGAAAGACGGGAGTATGCGACTTTATATTGATTATCAGGAGTTGAATCATGTCACCATCAAAAATAGGTACCCATTGCCACGTATTGATGACCTGTTTGACCAGTTTCAAGGTGCCAAATTCTTTTCAAAGATTGATCTTCGTTCCGGATATCACCAATTGAAGATTAGAACCGATGACATTCCAAAGACGGCTTTCAGAACTCGGTACGGGCATTATGAATTCTTAGTCATGTCTTTTAAATTGACTAATGCTCCTGCTGCCTTCATGGATATGATGAACCGAGTATTCAAGGAATATTTGGATCACTTTGTGGTCGTCTTTATTGATGACATCCTTATTTATTCAAAAAAGCCGTGAAGATCATGAGCAACACTTGAGGCTGATACTTCAAAAGCTTCGTGAATATAAGCTTTTTGCCAAGTTGAAGAAATGCGAGTTCTAGCTTGAGGAAGTAGCATTCCTTGGGCACGTGGTATCAAGTCATGGAATATTTGTTGACCCAGTAAAGATTGAAGCTATTCAAAGTTGGGAGCAACCTAAATCAGTGACCAAAATACGTAGCTTTCTCAGCTTAGCTGATTATTATCGGAGATTCATAGAAGGGTTTTCTCGAATCGCTACTCCCTTAACTCAGCTGACTCGGAAAGATACAAAATTCGGTTGGAACGAGGAATGTGAGAAGAGTTTTCAAGAACTCAAGAGGAGACTCATTTCAGCACCTGTTCTAACAATACCATCTGGCTCGGAGGGATTTGTCATCTACAGTGATGCTTCAGGCAAAGGGTTAGGATGTGTTCTCATGCAACATGGGAAAGTCATAGCCTATGCCTCTCGACAAATCAAAAAATATGAGAGGAATTATCCTACTCATGATCTAGAGTTGGCAGCTGTTGTTTTTGCACTAAAGATTTGGAGGCATTACTTGTATGGGGAGAAAGTGGAGATCTTTACGGATCATAAAAGCCTCAAATATTTCTTCACTTAAAAGGAACTCAACATGCTATAGCAACGTTGGCTTGAACTATTGAAAGATTATGATCATTCCATCCAATACCATCCTGGAAAAGCAAACGTGGTAGCTGACGCATTGAGTAGAAGATCATATGCGGGTACGAGTGCGATATTGTCAACGCAGAGGCCCATTTTGTATGACTTGCAAAGGATGGAGATAGAGATAAAGACTCCAGGGACCCACGTGATGATGGCGAATATACGAGTAGAACCGACTTTAATCGATAAAGTTAAAGTTGCTTCAAGCCACTGACACAAACCGATGCATATGAGGAAAAAAGTACAAGAAGATGTTATGACGGAAGCAAGAATCGATGAAGAAGGAATACTTCGAGTCAACTCCAGACTTTGTGTTCCTAACGATCCTGAGTTAAAGTATAAAATAATGATGATGGGCGCACAACACACCAGGTTTGCAATCCATCTCGGGAGTACCAAAATGTATCATGATCTTTGACATACATTTTGGTGGGGCAAATGAAGAGAGAGATATAATTTGTTTATCTCAAGGTGTTTAACTTGTCAACGAGTCAAGGCAGAGCATCAAGTACCAAAAGGTCCATTGCAACCACTTGAAATTCTAGAATGGAAGTGGGAGCACATTACCATGGATTTTGTTACCGATCTTCCCACGGTTTCTCAAGGCATAGATGCAATTTGGGTCATTGTTAATAAATTGACCAAGTCTGCTCATTTCTTACCTATACGAGAAACTTATACACTTGAACGTCTTGCTCATATGTACATAAACGAGATTGTAAGACTGCATGGTATGCCAATATCCATAGTTTCTGATCGAGACCCAAGATTCACTTCACGATTTTGGGTTAGTTTGCAAAAAGCTATGGGCACGGATTTACGATTTAGTTCGGCATATCATCCTCAGATGGACGGACAATCAAAGAGGACTATTCAAACTCTTAAAAATTTATTAAGACTTTGTGTCCTTGACTTCAAGGGAAGTTGGGACAAGTTCTTACCATTGGTGGAGTTTTCTTACAACAACAGTTATCAAGTAAGTATTGGCATGGCTCCATTCGAAGCGTTGTATGGAAGAAAGTGTCATTCTCCAGTATGCTGGGATGAGGTGGGTGAAGCAATGTTGTTGGGGCCAGAGTTGGTACGTATGACTACGGAAAAGATTTAAATGATCCGATAACGTATAAAAACCTCACAAGATCGACAAAAGAGTTATGATGATCTTCATCGAAAGGACGTGGAATTCGATATTAGAGATCATGTGTTGTTACGTGTTGCTCCATGAAAAGGAGTTACGAGATTTGGAAAGAGAGGAAAGCTCAATCCTCGATTCATTGGCCCATTTTTAATCATCGATCAAGTAGGGTCTGTAGCCTATAGACTCACTTTACCGCCAAGTATATCTCGTGTTCATAACGTTTTTTATATATCCATGTTACGTAAATATGTGAAAGACTCGAACCACATTATTGAGTTAGAACCGGACAAAATAGCAGAAGATTTAAAAGTAAATCAATCTGGGTCGTTCAGGAATTAGTTACTATTCAGTCCATTCTCCTATAAATAGAAGCTCATTCCTTCATTATTTCTTACGAATTCACTGAAACTCTAGAGAGAGAAACTATAGAGAGAAAGAAGAAAAGTATTCGCGCTACTTCACTACTCCTATATCCCGGTTGTTCTAAGGTAAGGGTATTATTTCTTTCATATTCATGAAGAGAACTTACATTATTCCATTTTTTTATTCATTGGAATAACTTTTGATACGCATGATCACCCTATACTTGGTGAAATTCTTCTTTTATTCCATTCTTTATCATTATGTTGGAATAACTCGTCATCAAGTCACCGCATACATGGTGAAATTCTTCGTTATTCCATTCTTTATTATTACATTGGAACATCACATCTGCGTGCATTTACGCGTGACCGGGTTCCGTTATTTATTATTTTGTTAGAACATCCCGTCGATGCTAATTTCGCTTTAACCCGGTTTCGTTATTTATTATTCTCATTTGGAATATCACGCTCATGCGTTTACGCATGACACCGGTTCCGTTATTTATTATTCATTGGAATAACTCATCTGCGCGATTCTATCGCATGCCCGGTGATTTCTTTTGTTATTCCTTTCTTTATTATACTCGGTTGGTTAAAGTTTTGACTTTTATACTCCATGAAATTAGTGGAATATCCTTGATATTTGCGCTTCATCCAAAGATCTTTTCATGGAAATATTCTTCCGAGCATTCTTGAATTTTACTCTACAAAGAAGTATCATGTTGACAATTTGGACGTTATTAGTTCCTGGATAAATTAATTCTTGAACTTGTTTTATTGAATTCTTATATCATTGTCATCATCCTCATGTTTATATTATGTTAAAAGTTATTTGTATTTTGTAGTGCATAGATGGACTTGGTATGATTATGACCGAGGATTAATCGGTATAATCATGACCGTAATGTTACAAATGATGTGGTAAAAGTCCTCATTGGCCCGTAGTGCATTGATGGACAATTTTTGGCATGATCATAACCATTGATGAATACACGAATATCCTTGGCACGTAGAGCATGGATAATTTGTGGTTGTGATACTAATGAATATCCTTGGCCATAGTGCAGGGATGATGTGGATTATTTATTAAGCTGAGTCCCAACGATAAAAGTGATGAAAAACCTTTTAAATCATAAAAGATAGTAGATTTTATTCTCTACTTGACTCTTTTAATGGATTGCTTGTTCCATTACTGATTAAACTTGATGTTTGTTATATCAGATCGGTTTAACACCATTGAAGGCTAACGATAATTTATTCTCGTATTATCTTAGTCATAATATTTCTTCTTGGGCTAGTTGAGCTCACCCTTTTACTTTCATTGTTCTCTTGAGAAAAATGAACGTAGCGAGGGGACTAGTCGGGGAGCGGAGTGACGGTCCGGATAATAGCATTAGTAGTTCTCACTATTACGTTAAATAGTGTGATAATAAATGTAATGAGGACTCAATTGAGTGTGGATATTATCTAGATGACAATATTTGTATTAAAACTCACACACATATATTTTTTGTCGTATTTTACACATTACATCGTTGTATAATTAAGTTGTATTTGAATTTTGTACCATGTATTTGGCGACTCAAGATAGGTGATGTATACCTATTTTGGGGGCGTCACATATCATATCACATAGTACTGCTATTTGCAGTCAGCACATAACCTAATCACATTATCACATAGGTTTAGCAGTCATTGGATCACAAATAAACACTTATCAAGTCAACCTATCTAAGTCTAGATCAATTTCTGAAATATTTTGGTGTACCAACGACTTTATCGGGTAATTATCGAGTCTAAGACTCTATCCTGTAGTTCATTATCCATTTAAATAATTTAAGTATGAGTCATATTATTTTTCATAGCCATATAATAATTTTTAAATAATTATTATAATTTATCATGATTTTTCAAACACAGGAATCATTATTAAATTATTTAAATATTAAATAATTTTATTATTATTAATATTTAATTAATATTAAAATATTAATGAAACCATTGCCAAAATACTAAAGTTATTTATAATAACTTAAAATATTTTAAAGTATTAATATTATCCTTAAATGATTTTTAAAATAATTAAAATTATTTTTAAATAATTACCATTAATATTTAAATATTAATGCATTATTTATCAAAATATTAAAAGTCATTTATTGTAACTTAAAATATTTTTAATACATTTATATCCTTTTAAATGATTTTAAATCAATAAAATCATTTTTAAACTATTTATTTAATATAATTAATAAATAAATCTAATATCATTAATATTAATTTATTAATGAAATTTACCTTTAAATATTAAAAGTTATATTTTATAACTTAAAATACTTGTATAATACTTAAATATTTTTATATGATTTTTAAATCATTAATTTTATTTTTCCATAATTTATTTAATTCATTTATTAAATAAATTAATTATCATTAATATCAATTAATTAATGAAATTCAACACAAAATATTAAAAGTTATTAAAATAACTTAAAATATTTTCTTATAACATAATATAATTTTAAATGATTTTTCAAGTATTAAAATCATTTTTAAACAATTTAATTAATATAATAATTAAATAAATTAAACACCATTAATATTCTAAAAATATTAAATATTAATGAAATATATTCAAAATTATTAAAAATCAATTTTTAGGCTTTAAAATAATTTTTAGTCATTTATTTTGTATTTTTAATAATTAAAAACTATTTTTCTCTAATTATTTAATAAAATAATTAATTTTAGAAATAAAGTGTCGCTAAAGACTGCTTATAGCGACAGAACCGTCACTATAGGTGTTCTTCATGTTCTTCATCAAACCCAGAACATTCACGTCAATTATCAAGGTGGTAGGTTTGACCACATGCAAATCTTTGATCCAAAGGTTTTTGGGTTTGATATTTAGTTAATATTGTAGTAATGATGTAGTACTACAACACTAATGTAACGCCCCCAAATTCAGGTACTTGAAACCCGAATTTGGTGCTTTACGATACCATTTCTATGAGCGGAAATAATACTAATAATAATAACAATAATATAAATATCAAACTTAATTTACATTTATCAGAGTCTAATCCCAAGTACGCAACCTTTACTACATTCTTTACATGATATATAATGCATATCATTATCTTAATACAGTTTAAATATTACAAAAGATACCATAAAACATATTTTGTTTGCTTTCCTTTTCACTTGATCCTGCCTGAACCTTCGAGTTGATCAAGCTTAGCTGAAAACATTTAAATTTAAAGCAAGAATGAGCATTTGGGTGCCCAGCAAGTAATAACAATTATAAATATAATTAGCTGAAACAATAAAATGTTTTCTTTGTACATCACTTCTACAACGAATTAATAGTTGTGAAGTAAACTGAACCAATCACAACCATATATTATTTCTATATCAAAGTTTTTGAAACTACGCATTGACTATATATATAGGGTAGTCGACAGATTATGAACATTATTTTACATTTTGAAAAGGTTAGATGAGAACTTCATCTCTAAAAACCGTCATAACTTAGCACAAGGGTGTACATCCCATGGACCCTGTATTGATCAATACTACATTCCAAGAACGATATTATCGTTCATCATTTGTCCGCCTTGGCGCATAAAAATTTTCCCATGTTCGGGATGTTCTTAATTAGTCAGGAATCCGAACCAAAACAATTTGATTGGATACAAAAGAGTTTTATCATACTCAACAATATTTCTGAATCTGTGTCTAGCTAGGTCAAATAGCTTAGACAACTTTTACTACATTCATACTGGGGTTCAATATACATATATAAATATTAACATGTGATTAAATATAATGATTACCCAAGTGGGGACACTTGTATAACCATGTTTAGAAATTAACGAACAGAATATATATCTGAATTACCATATACTAACATGTTGATAAACAATGATCGGATATAGAATATATCACAATAGGGTTAATAATATAACATAATATTAATATAATTCTGAAACTTTCTTACTCATATCCATTGCATAAAGGAAATGCAAAGGTAGGATACTTACCTGGTCTGCTGCTTACAGTTACGCAACTTAGATTTATCTTTTATATCATGACTTATCATTAATAAGATCATTTGATCGATTAGAATAACATACCATAATATATAGCACTACTTATTGCAGTCAGCACATAACCTAATCACATTGTCACACATTTTTCATAGTTATTGAATCACAAACAAACACATATACAGACACATTATGCAAGTCCAGATCAATTTCTGAAACATGTCGGCGTACCGATGACTTTATCGGGTAATAATCGAGTCTAAGACTCTATATCGAAGTTCAATATCCATTAAGACTAATTAAATAACAGTCATAACATTTTTAAATGACTTACAATAATTTTTAAATAATTATTATAATTTATCACGAATTTTCAAACGCCGAAATCATTATAAAATGATTTAAATATCAAATAATTCTATTATCATTAATATTTAATTAATATTAAACTATTAATGAAACCATTGTCAAAATATTAAAGTTATTTATAATAACTCAAAATATTTTTATAACATTTATATTACCCTTAAATGATTTTTAAAACATTTAAAATCATTTTAAATAAATAAAACCATTTTTAAACTATTTATTTAATATAATTATTAAATAAACTTAATATCATTTATTATTAAATTAATATCATTAATATTAAATTATTAATGAAATTATCCTTTAAATATTAAACGTTATATTTTATAACTTAAAATATTCTTAAACACTTTATTTTCATTTAAAATGATTTTTCTAATATTAAAATCATTTTTAAAATAATTTATTTAATATAAAAATTAAATAAATTTAATATCATTATTATTAAAATATTAATATTTTTCATGTCAAATATCAAAAGTTATATTTTATAACTTAAAATATTTTTATAATACTTTAAATGATTTTTAAATCATTAATTCTATTTTTCATAATTTATTTAATACATTCACTACAAAAAAATGGGCCTTTAGCAACAATTTTTCGGGTAACGACTTTATAAGTCGCTGCTAAAAGTATATGTTTAGCAACAAAATTTGTCCTTCATTGCAGATTGTGTCAACCTTTCACTTTTTGCAATGAAATTCATAAGTCGTTGCAAAATTTTGTTGCTAATTCATTGGCGGGAAAACATTTCGTTATAAATTCGTTGCAAAATATTCGGCTACTTGCTTTCCCGTCATCGTGGGCAACGAAAGTTTTTTTGTTGCTAAAAATAGGGCTTTAACAACGATTTTTCAGTTAACGACTTTATAAGTCGTTGCTAAAAGTGTATGTTTAGCAACGAAACTTGTCCTTCGTTGCAGATTGTGTCAGGCTTTCACTTTTTGCAACGAAATTCATAAGTAGTTGCAAAATTTGGAAACAAAATTCGTTAGAAATTCATTGCAAAATTTCTAACCACTTGATTTTTCCTCATCGTCGGCAACGAAAGTTTTTTTGTTGCTATATTTCGTTGCCTAATATGGACCACATTCATTGGCAATAATTTTTATTTTCGTTGCATATTTTATACAACTTTTTGCAACAACTATTAAAATGTTGCCTTAAATTAAGATAATAATAATAATAATAATAATAATAATAATAATAACAATAACAGTAATAATAATAATAATAATAATAATAGTACTAATAATAATAATAATGATAGTAGTAGTAGTAGTAGTGATAGTAATAATAATAATAATAATAATAATAATAATAATAATAATAATAATAATAATAATAATAATAATAATAATAATAATAATAATAATAGTACTAAATACTAATCCTTTCAAAATAATAGCAATTAGGCCTAGTTGTTTGGGTGGTCATTGGATTAATATTCCAAACTGGAGGTTTTGGGTTTGAATTTGTGCATCAACAGATTTTTTGGGATAAAGTTCAATATTCGTCACGTTAGTCCGTCCACATATGATATGTGTGTATATATATATATATATATATATATATATATATATATACATATTTTTTCAAAATTTCTTATCAAACTAAATAAAATACTAAACAAATCTCAACATTAAACTAAATATATATAAAATAACTATATATGAATATTTATATATATATATATATATATAAATATATATATATATATATATATATAGGAGCCCTTCCATAACAATAGGTTCTTGCATGTGTGTCTGCAACACCCCCTTTTTGGATAGTTGATAAACTTATTGGAAGGTGAGATTGAAACATAAATATACCGGTAAAGTAACAACTTCTCTAAGGCTTTTATTTTAATATGAGGACCCCACCATAGTCAACATGTTGTCGGTTTGTTTAACTAAAAGCAATTTTTAATATTAAATAATACATAGATGCGACATTGTATAACACTTGTAAAAAAAAAAAAATTCCAAATAGTAAGAGCCTCTTCCTATTTTAGAAAAAAAAAAAAAAAAAAAATAATAATAATAAACTAGTA